>BQNB010054490.1:2446-21288 GCA_026074375.1 Tanacetum coccineum
AAGAATTAAACGGATAAGATGGTAAAGAAGAATATTTATAGATTTTTAAAATAATACATAAGGAAAAGAAATAATAAAAATAAGAAAGTAAAATATTTTTAGATTTTTATAGTTTTATAATAAAAATAAAATATTCAAAATTGAAAGCGATAACTTCACGAGGAAGGGTCTTCAAACACTAATCTTCGAACGAAACACGATAATCGTAACACATCTCCCCGGCAACGGCGCCAAAAATTGGTTCCTCCCGATACTTATACGTAAAATATAGTATAAGGATTAGTCAATAATAGTATAGTATTTCCGTCGGGTTCTAGAAAATCGCTTTTATCCAATGTAAAATCCAAAATCTTCCCGAGTCGTATCCCGACGAGGTGCGAATTGAAAATCGAGGTTAAGTCCGTGATCGCGTGATTTGAATAATCCTAAGATTTTGATTTAGGATTCTAATTATACTAATGAAAACACATAAAAACATGTAAACGCAAGTAATAATTAAGACAATTAAAAATTAGAGCTAAAAAACGATAACGGGAATCCTAAAACGCGACTAAATAAGCAAGAATATCAAAATTGAGCCCTACAAATGAAAATTTAGTTTTTATAAATCCTAAATGACTAAAAATAATTTTTAGAAAAAGAATTATATTTTTTTTGATTTTTACTTAATTTATTATGAATTAAAAACAGTTTTAATCTAAAAAATGCGTAAAAAATAGTAAACTAAATCATAAAAATCTGAAAAATTCATGAAAAGTACTTTGAACTAATTAAAATCTAAGAAAAATAAAAGATTTGGAAAAGCAGATGAAATAAGCAGGTAAATAAGCATTTATAAGCTGATAAGCAAAACTGGAAAAAAGGAGGTTAAATATTAATTGGTGCAAAGAAAGAAATGAAAAAGATCCCAGGGCAGTTGGTATTGAGAGTGTGTGTTGAGGTGTTGAGTATGAAAGGGAGAGGTCACAGGTTCGAATCCTGTGACCATCTCTTTTTGCAAAACATTTTTTTAATTTTCTCTTTGAAACTTTTGAAGAACTAGCAAAAATAAGCAAACTTAATAAAATGACTTTCTTAGAAAACCTTAAATAAGCTAGATATAAGCTACTAAAGGTGACAATTAAGCTTAAAACTGGTTAAGGCTGCTAGGCTAATAGATAAGACTATTAAGCTTTTAAAAGACTCAATAAGCACTTAAGAGAAGTCAATAAGCAGAAATAGAACCTAACCTAAACTTCATAAGTACTTATGATAAGAAATTAGCTAATCAAAATAAGCTGAGAAGCTTCTAAAAAATAGCAGACCTTTAAAACAAACTAAAAGGCTTAAGACAACTTTGAGCTTAAAATTTAAGGACTTAAAAGCATTTGAAATAAGCTGAAAAGTTTAAATAGATAAAGACTTCTAAGCTAATGACACAAATAAGTAACAAAATAAGCTAAACATTTAAGAAATAGCTGGAAAAAGGGAGAAGAAAATGGCAGAACAAGACAGATCCAAAAGGTGCTTATGACAAATTTTAGGTAAACTTTTAGAACACATAAGCTAAATGGAAAAGCTAAAATCCAAAAACAGATGTAACTTGTCATGTGAAAAGCTAAATCCAACAAAGTCTAACCTATATTAAGCTATATCTTGACCTTAAATAAGCTGCATAAACAACCCTTAAATCCTTTAAATCTCATGACTATTGACAATAGGATTCAATTGAAACTAACCAAGATAGAATGCTTTCAAAACAAATTTACCTAGTGTCAATTACAGCCAGATTAAGCATAAAAAAATAACACCTATTTTGCATATTAAAGGACTTAACTAAATTATGTTTTTTATGAAACTATAAAATGACAGATCTTAGGCACTTATAGAATAGACTTAAACCTAAACCGATGACCAAAATTAGCACAAGCAGTTTTATCTGCTTATGCCAAACACCCCTTTAAATTCTAAAACTCTATTTTTAAGCTGAACTAAACCTTAACAAACCACTTTTTATTAAACTTAATTCAAACTTAGATGTATTAGATGACTTTTATGTAAAAAGAAAAACACAGGTCAATAAGCACTAACCAATAAGCTGAGCTTATTGATTATTTTAGACAGTTTCTAAGCTAATAAGATGAGATACTTGATTTAAGCAAACTACCACTAGATCTACTAATAATAAGCATAACAAAGATAGATTAAACAAAAAAAGCAAAGATAAGCAACAATAAGCAAATCTAAATAAGCTAGACAGATTTAAGCATTAAAATAAAGGAGGATTTCAAAACTTACAAGAGCCTTTGCTAAAACAAGGCAAACTGCTCTTAGAGCTTATCTATAGCTCCAACTTATCTAATGATAAGCTGGTAAATCCAATAATCTCATCCATGGCTAGCGTATCATCCAAAATCTTAAAATTCATTTCCATATAAGTCAAGGTATAATCCACTAAACAAATAAACAAACAAAGCTTATACAGCTTATTTTAACTTTATATACGTAATTTGAGACTGAAATGAGCTTTAGTAAACAGCGTATTTAAACAACATCATTGTATAACAAATAGACTTTGAACAATGCATCGATTTTAAAAACAACTTAAATTTTAGATTAATACATTTTTGGTCCACGTGGTTTGTGCGTTTTTCACTTTTTGGTCCAAAATTCAAAAAAGTTTTTAGTTTTTGGTCCAAAACACATAGTTTCGTTCCACTTTCGGTCCAAAAGACATAGTTTCGTTACACTTTTGGTCCAAAAGACATAGTTTTGTTTCATTTTTAGTCCAAAAATTTTAGTCCAAATTCACGGGATTGGACTAAAAGTGGAACGAAACTATGTTTTTGGACCAAAACCAAAACTTTTTTGAATTTTGGACCAAAAGTGAAAAACACACCAAACTACAAGGACCAAAAATGTACTTAACTCTAAATTTTATTGATGCTTTAAGAAAGTTACAATACTTGAAAAGGAAATACACAATTTTAAAAGACAATAAGCACTAAATAAGCTGGAAAATAAACTACCTACTCCTAAAACTAGATGTCTTGTGTGTGTGAGGACTCTTCCTTTTATAGCCGAGAGGTGAAGGTTCTAGCCCCTTAAACGCTCCTCACTTCTTTAATCTCAGCCATCCATCTATAACTGCTTCTTGATCAATTAATTAGGGCCGTTGGATGCCCTCCACGTCTCATCCACCAATAGAATTGCTTCGGATCGCCAGCGTGTCAATTATTAGTCAGACGTGTCAGGCATTTGCTTCTAGAAGCCTTACAAGCGTGTATTTGGTAGGATTTACCCTGTGCGAGGCTGTGGTGAAAAAGGAGGGAAAAGGTACGGGGATGATGAACAGTGCATTTTGATTATCCTTTGACTCATTGATTTGGGGGTTTGACTTAAACGTATAAAAGGGAAGTTGGGCCTTCTTGTTTATTTGATTAAAATTGGGCTCGGTTTTAATAAGTTTGGGCCAAGGGTTATTATAAAAGGCTTTTAGGTCATTAGTTTATGTAGTATGAGATTTGGGCTTATTGGTTTATTTAGTTTAGGACTTGGGCTGACCCGGTTCATTAAGTGGGCCCGGTTTAGTCCATAGAATATGAGTACGCCTCATGCTTCAGTTTTTCGCGCTCTTTTCATTCCCATGCTCGGATTTGTCCGTTTTGTCTTTATTTTGTCCTTTTGTTGAATATCCGATACATGCAAGACACAAATCACAAAACAAACGTATACAATGCATTTTTATCATGTTTTTTGTTATTTTTGGTCTTTTTAGCTTGATTAATTAAGTAAAAGGTATGTGTAAATAAGCACATACCAAAATTCCCCATACTAAACTATTTCCGTGTCCTCACGCAATGTTATGAATACACGCTTAAAACTAAAAATTCCAATCCCTCTAAACTAATCACCTCGAAAAGTAGCTAAGTGCTCATCTAAGGAGATTAAGAAATCAATAGCTATGAAACGCCCCGTTTTACCATTTATTGATACACCTATTTTTTTTATTTTTCTTATTTTCCTTTTTCTCATTTTTATTGTTTTTCTTTTAAGCAATATAACTAAAATGTTTAGACTTTCGTTATTTTAATAACTTTTAGGGTCATGGAATAAGAAGCACTTCAATCCTAAAATGCCCAAAAAGGATAAATTCATCGTCCCCGACTTTTTCACTTGTCCTAAAAAAACGAAATCACCATTAAATATAAGTTAAGATGCTAACACTACTCATATTTGTAACTTGTAAAACTTTTCATTCCCAACAATTATTATATTTTAAGTTAATGTGCTTATTTCGAATTTCAACTATGTATCAACCTTTGAAATATTTATATGCTTTACGATCCACCCAAGAATTGTGATTTTGAAGGCGAGATCATTACATGTAGCGACTTTCTTCTTGGCACATCTCAGCCGAGACCAGCATAGGTGACCAGGCTTTTGACACCCCACAGACAATAGTATCGGAACTCACGGACCTTCGGTTTCAAAAACTCTTAGGCTTCCCGTTAAATAAAAATTTTATTTAGAAAAACCACAACTTAAAAAAAATAGTCTTAGTTCAAAAACATATTTAAATTTAAGAAAAATAGATTTTCCCTATATTTATTAGATCACATATATTACACTTATCATAATTATACATCCTTTAAACTAAAGAAATCCTCGACATTTTAGAAGGCTGCAACATCGGTTGTGAGCCGGCAAGATGCAACAAACTTTTATCAGTCTCAGATAATTACTATGTGCCTTATTTAGAAGACTGCAACATCGGTTATGAGCCGGCAAGATGCAGTAAACTTTTATTAGCCCACAGTTATTATTATTATTATTATTACCTCATTTTTCATTCATTTTTATTGTATTACCACGATATAGAGAAAATTTCTTTTTAGAAAATTTAAGTATAAATTTGAACTAAGACTAAATAAATTATTGTTATCGACTATACTTAAAAAATCATTGATTTAAGTTTAATTTTTAAAAAGAGCACGTATTATTAGTCCGGTTATAAGCTTATGGGAGAAAAAGCCACAAACTACACTTACGAGCTCTTAAGATTTCCAACTAATCCTTGCTTTGCATCTAACTCATAATTAACTCTATCATTTCTCGTTCTTCACAAATTTAAAATCTTTAATAAAAAAATTCGCGAATACTTAGTCAAGTTTATAACGGTTAAGGGACAAATATAAGAGCTCAACACGCTCGATCGAGTCAAAATTTATTCTTATTCTATCCAGCAGGAAAGTCAAACATTGTGACAAAACACTTATTTTATTTTTGAATTTTTTAAAAATTTTTCATTTTGTTATTTTGGTCGTAAAAACATGATTACGTGAAAACAACGAATGCAGGCACAATCAAATCGATAGATCCCCCATACTAGAATTGAACATTGTCCTCAATGTTTTAAGAAGGGTCTCTACATACATCTAAAGCCGTTTATTAAGTATGATCAAAGATAAACGTTAGTCGATAAGATTTAGGATATTGGATTCCCATAATCATGCTAAGGATTGAAGCTCGAGTGAACGAAGGACAAAACCATGAGCACGAGAGGCTTCATAATCTGGGGCAATCCTGGACATACAACAAAAACCACAAAACATAAGAAAGGAAGAGGCGAGCCTCCTCACAACACACTTATTCATTACTACTATTATAATTATATTAGGATAAGCATGGGTTGCCACCCACAAAGCGCTTGTTTATTAATGAGTCACTAAGCTTGACTCGTCCCTGAATTTAGTTGTCCATGGGGAAAGTTTGGAGATCCGGGACAACCATAGGTGGTATGTCCCCTCCAAAGTAGTGTTTAAATCTATGACCATTCACCTTGAAGTTTGGCTCGTTGGTTTGAGATAACTCGACGGTTCCATAAGGGAATAATTAGGTAACGGTGAATGGTCTAGTCCAGCGGGTCTTAAGCTTGACTGAGAAAATCTTTAATTGAGAATTGAAGAGGAGGACTCGATCACCAATGTTGAAAACTCCGAGAAAAATCTAATCGAGAATTGGAAGAGGAGGTGACT
Organism: Tanacetum coccineum; assembly: GCA_026074375.1. Lineage (NCBI taxonomy): Eukaryota > Viridiplantae > Streptophyta > Magnoliopsida > Asterales > Asteraceae > Tanacetum > Tanacetum coccineum. The sequence goes on from BQNB010054490.1 coordinate 8,464, forward strand.
CTGTGATAACCACCGTTTAAAACGCAAGGTTCTATGTATCTTATAGTCAATGATCCTACTTTGTTTTCTCTTTGTAGATAAAGAGTTCTCGTAGGCTTGATCTCGAAGTTTATTTAATTCATTCAATTGAACTTTCCGGTGATCACCCGCTATCTTAAGGTCAAAATTGTAATGTTTCAAGGCCTAATAGGCCTTGTATTCAAGTTCGATAGGAAGATGACAAGCCTTTCCGTACACTATCTTATAAGGAGTGCATCCGATGGGTGTTTTGAAAGCGGTACGGAAGCCCACAAGGGCCGTCATCTAGCTTAATCAACCAGAAGTAACGGTATTCCACAACCCTACGGTCCTCTTCCAAGATACGTTTCAAACCAAGATGTGAAACCTTAACTTGCATCTGAATCTCTACTTCTTCTCTTATTTGAGAAATGAGAAGTTAACACATATAGACGGGAGTAACTTCTGTATTTTAAGCAATGACCGTTTATTGCGAAATGGTCATTGTAAAAATGGGTACCACGATCCTAAATGATAGCACGAGGGGTCCCAAATCGGGTGAAGAGAGATTTTAAAAATTTGCAAACAACTCAGGCGTCATTGGTGGGGAGCACTTTCGCTTCAACCCATTTCGACAAGTAATCGACGGCCATGAGTAATACATTTCCCGTCGAAGACGGAACGTTACCAGAAAAAAAATTGATGCCCCACACGTCAAAGATCTCGCACACTTGAATTGCATTTTGAGCAGGTTCAGCACGTAGTGAGTTTTTTGCCTTGACGTTGACAAACGTCACACCGTGTGACCAAGTCATGGGCATCTCGTAAAAATAGTAGGTCCAATAAAAATCCAGAATCAAAGACTTTTTTTATCGGTGTAGTGTTGCACCATGCTGTTCCGCCGGTGGGCCCTTATGGCAAGCCGTGAGGATATCAACGGCTTCTTGGCCGTAAACACATCGTCTAATCACTTGATCCGCACAAATTCTAAACAAGTAGGTTTCGTCCCAAAAAAATTCTTCGACATCTTTGAAGAATTTATTCTTTTGTTGACTACATCCTTTAATCAAAAATTTCTCGCATGGAATTCTCAAAATCGGCAACCATGGGGTACTATCATCACCACGAAAAGTAACCATACCAAGTGTCTCGAGAGTAACATTGTTTCGGTAGATTTCCTTGGGTTCCAAGAACAACTTGCTTGGTATTTTCCACCCAAGTCTTGAAAATAGAAAGACAAAAATATAAAATCGAACAAAATATGGTAAAATACTACACTAGTGGACGATTGTTTAAACCCCGAATACGATTCTCTCCTAACCAACACCAAACGCGGAGCGTGAACCACGGAAGGCAGGAGGAAAAAACAGCGCGAGAGGGGTGACATACAAGGCTCACTACATTTAAGTGTAACTTGGGACGGTCCGAAACCCCCTGACAACAACGCCCTAAGCGCCCCCCCTCCCCCTTCTCACCTCCAGATACTTTCCGCCCCCAAGGCCCGCCACCCCCCAAAAGCCCCCCAGATTTCGTACACCCCCCCAACGCCCACACCACCCGGTGATCAACCAGCTAACCCCCCGACAACTGCTCGGCCCCCCCCACTGCCCCCCACCTTGGGTAAGGTAACACCCCCAGAGATCTTCATCTCCCAATATTTACGCCCGGGAAGGACAAATTGTATCCTTTTGGAGCTTAACACCAATTTACCTACTGTCCCCCGCTCTCCCGCCCATGGTTTGCCCGCTTTATAGAGAGGAATTTGTAAAATTAAAATAACAAAAACCCATTTACGGCGCGCCCCAGGACAGAAGAAGCACACCTTAAAGTCGATAAGCAACTTGCAACAGACTATTACGCCCAGAAAGGACGCACCAATAAGCAAGGGCCGAAGACGTAAACAAAACCCGTTCAACACAAGTAAAACGCTACCCATCCAACCATGCCACACCCCCTCTCCCGCACACAAACCCACCCCCCCCCCCCTCGGCCACCCTCCAACACCCATCAACCCCCGCACGCATGAAGGAGTCCCTATTCCAGTCACATTAAAAAGGTGGGGGGGAAATCCTCACTATTTTTCCCCCGTCCTTCCCCCCCACCTATGATAACTTCCAAGTATCGTCACCCGCTAGCCAAACTTCGAGCCATGTCTATGTATCCGCCAAAACCCACACCTCCAGCCCTAATAAAACAGTCCACCGCCCCCGCCTATGTCGCAACCTACCACACCCCAACTCCCCATGACAGCTCACCCCCCAACGAACTACGGATCAGCACCCCTCCACACCGTCCGGGTGCAGTACTTCTCCTCCCACTCATTCCCCACTCTACGACAATGCCACCCCAATGCGGAGCAGACCACACCCCAACCCCCATACCACCCCCTCTACAGTCCCCCCCATTAATCCAAAAGCCCCACCCACTCTGTCAATAAAAAAAAAAAATATACACAAAATATATCGAAAAAAAACAAATGTTCCAACCCATCCCCCCCCCCCCCCAGAAAAAAGAATAATAAAAACCCGTACACCCCTCCCACTCCTCCCCCACCCGAGACCCGACTCCTGCTTTCCAAAGCCCCCCCCACCCCACAAACATCCCAAATCCAACCACTAAGGACACACCCCCCCACTAACCCTCAGGGACCAGTACCTACTGTGAGCCGCGTCGCTATAGTCAACCTGACATAACAATTCACTAGGGGCAAAATTCTCACAACGTGAGAGATTGAAAAAAAAAGACCCAATTTCAAAAATGCAAAATTTAAATTCAAGCATTGTCCCGAGATTCTTATTATGACAGGAATGGACATCAAAAAACAAAATTATCACGAACCAACCAAAAATAAGAGGATACCAAATGTTCCCCGTCATCGTCAACGAAGGGGAATAACAATAAAAAGTATATACACGCTTCATAGGCCACCAAAGTACCGAAATTTAAATACTTGAACTTGTCGAAAGATGGGGGTTGAAGTCGAAAAGAGTGGCTGTAACACTTCCCACCAATGACCTGCCTGAGTTTGTTTGCAACAAAATTTTTAAAAATCTCTCTACTTTCCACAAAACCGATTTGGTGGGGGAAAGGTTATGCAGAGGAAAAGAAGTATAGGGGTAAGAGGGAGAACCCCATCGTAGCAATCATTTAGGCGAATTCGTGGTACCCATTTTAAACAAACTGACCAGTTTCGCGAAAGGTCATGCTTAAATAGATACAGAGTCATTTAAACTCCACACGTGACTCATCCACACCGCGTATGCGACCAGGACGATCACCAGGTAAACGGCAGAATAACAAGTGGGCAAGTATCAGGTGTTCCAAATCTGTAGTTTGAAAACGTATACTTGGAAAGACCGAAAGTTGAAAAACCGAAACTTCATAGATGGTCACTGATATTAATGTTAGAAATTGAACGTTGGGAGGCCTTGTTGGTCCTTAACCGAACCGCTTTTCAAAAAAAACACCACATAAGGATCATCACGGAAAAAAAATGCACTCAAGACGAATTCATCAGAGACTCCCTAGGATAAGATAGTGTACGGAAAGGCATGTCATCTTCCTATCGCACTTGAATACAAGCCTATTAGGCCCTTAGGGAAACATTACAATTTTGACCTTAAGATAGCGGCAGTGAAAAACACCGAGTAAAGCGGTTCCAATTGAATGATTAAATAAACTATAATTTTCCGAGAATATCAAGCCTAAACGAGAACAGTCTTATGGATCTACAAAGAGAAAAACCAAAGTCAATAGGACAAAAAGTAAAAAAAGATCGCAAATGAACACTTCTAAGAATACATAAAAGGAACCGTGCGTTTTACAAAAAAAAAAAAAAAAAACGTTGGTATCTCAGTCGAAATATCGCCATCCTCCCTCAATCAAATTTCTTCTAGACCGAATAAAACAAAAAAAATAGATCTATTCGCACCACCCCCCCAACCACCCAACCGCCTCTTTATTCTCGGGAAATAGGACTTAAAAGGAGACCACCCGAGCCTGTGACATGGACCCAAAACACTAGGCGTTTAACTAATCATAAAAAAACAAACGCCCAAGTAATTCCCTAACGCTTTAAAAGGCAACAATATGTCCCCAAAGCGGACGAGTTAATCAAATCTCTCAAACACGATCGGGCCAAACATCAAGGTGATAGTAAAACAATGGATCATCAATGCACAAAGAAAACGAAAAAGAACGGAACAACAATTTAAACTACTAAATGTTCATGTGACCCCATCTACCACCCATCCCCCATTCCGCCTGTTGGATTGATACTACACCGGAAACTCAAATTCTCTCCACCAGGAAATAAGCACAGCCCGCTTTTCACCCATCGGAGATAACTAAATTCGAGACGATCAAAGGCTTAGTGAAAACTAATCTCCATGTAATTAAACAAGCGTCTCGTGGGGATGGCAACCCATGATTAACCAAATAATAATTATAAAAATGACGTAGTAATGATATAAAAAGTGTGACGTTGGAGGCAATACGGTTCCGCTTCCGCCCGATCCTCCATTAATTCTCTTCTTCGTGGTTTCAGTGGTTTATTGGAGATTGTTAGGGTTATGTTGTCCGAGGAAAGATATGAGAGTTCCGCACCTGTATTAAAGATGAAGTACAATCGACTCCCTCAGCGCTCTTATAGCCGCAATCTCGAACAAATTATCTTCATATCCCTTCAATGGTAATCGTTTCCTTCCAACGTCTCCAACGACAAGCCAAATAGTCCAGCAAACTACAAGTCGAGACGCCAAAGGTAGCTGGCAAGTTAAACAGCAAAGAGTTCGTCTCAGGTATTCTGTTTGTCATTTTTAATCTTCTTTTTTTTTTTTTTTTTTTCTTCCCCCCCCCGGTTGGGAGGATAAATATAACGGGCGGGCACACCTACAACTCAATCCAAGCATGAAAAGACTAACTGTGGGGAAATAAAACACCCATCATCCCAAAACCTCAACCCCAGTTTCCGCTCCCCCATCGCCTACACAGACACAGAGACGTACACCATGCAAGTACAATCTAAAACCAGACCAATCACACCAGGTAACACTAAAGTCTGCCACGTCTCCAACCACCCCGTCAACAAAACCCCCCTCAGCCGACTAAAACGTCGCGACCCACAAATCAAAAAAACACAAGAGTGCCGTTAGGTATCCAAATCCTCAACCGAGGTGTGAAACATAGACCAAAATTAGACGCTAGGCCAATACTGGATCGTTAAAACCTCGAAGGTGTATAATAATTAACAAAACGTCATCATCCGATTTTACCAACAAAAAAAATCCAAAAAAAAAATGATAAAAAAAATTTTAACAATTTTTCCAAAAATATAAATAGATATTTATCGCAACAATGTTTGACATTCCTGCATAACTCAATACGGGTAACATAAGAATAAATAAGAAGAATAAATTTTAACTCGATCGAGCATGTTGAAGCTCTTATCTTTGTCGTCACACCTTAACCTTAGTAACTTGACTAACCATTCATCAACAAGGTGGATCTCTTTATTTAAAGGAAATTATAAAATTTACGAAGAACGAGAAATGATAGATGATTAATTAGTGAGTAAGATGCTAACCAAGGATTTATATTGGAAATATTAAGGAAAAGACTTCATAAGTGTATATTTTTATCTCTCCATAAGCTCCTTAAACCCTGACAAGATAAAAGTGCTATTTTTTTAAAATTTAAAAACTTAATCAAACGATTTTTTTAATGTAGATCAGATAACAATAATTTATTTAGTCTTAGTTTAAATTTATACTTAAAATTTCTAAAAAGAAATTTTCTCTATATCATGGTAATATAAAGTGTAAAAAAAATGAGTTAACAACAAGAATAATAAAAACTGTAGGCTGATAAAAGCTTACTGCCTCTTGCCGGCTCACAACCGATGTGTCAGTCTTCAAAAGAAGGCCCATAGTAAGAATAATAATAATAAAAACTGTAGGATAATAAAAGTTTACTGCATCTTGCCGGCTCACAACCGATGTTGTAGTCTTCTAAATAAGGCATATAGTAATTATCCGAGACTGATAAAAGTTTGTTGCATCTTGCCGGCTCACAACCGATGTTGCAGCCTTCTAAAAGGTCGAGGATTTCCTTAGTATAAAGGACGTGTAATTATATAAGTGTAATATTTTTGATTTAATAAATATAGGGAAAATCTATTTTTCTTAAATTTAAATATGCTTTTGAACTAAGACTATTTCGTTTTAAGTTGTGATTTTTCTAAATAATTTATTTATTTAACGGGAAGCCTAAGAGTTTTTGAAACCGAAGGTCCGTGAGTTCTAATACTATTCTCTGTGGGGAATCAAAAGCCTGGTCACCTAAGTCGGTCTCGGCTGGGATGTGTCGAGAAGAAAGTCGCTACATGGAATGATCTCGCCTTCAAAATCATAATTCTTGGGTGGAACGTGAAGCATAGAAATTTTGCAAAACGTTGATCCATGGTTGAAATTCAAAATAAGCACACTCACATAATATATAATAATTTTCGGGAGCGAAAAGTTTCACAAGTTACAAGTATGAGTAGTGTTAGCATCTTAACTTATATTTAACGGTGATTTTGTTTTAAAGCTTGGTTTGGGACAAGTGAAAAATCGAGGACGATGAGTTTATCTCTTTTGAGCATTTTAGGATTGAAGTGCTTCTTATTCTATGACCCTAAAGGTTATGAAATAATGAAAGTCTAAACATTCTAGTTGGAAAAAGAAAAACGAAAAAAAATATGTGCGGTAATTAGTCTGGATTTATAAAAATGGTCAAAACGGGGCTTTTCAAAACTGATGATTCTTTAATTCCTCTTGATGAACACTTAGCTACATTTCGAGGTAATTAGTCGAGGGGGATTGAGATTCTTGGTTTTATAAAGTGTTTACTTATGGCATTGCGTGAGGACACGACAATAGTTTAGTATGGGGGATTTTGGTATGTGCTTAATTACACATACCTTTTACCTATAAAAATGAGCCTAAATAACCAAAAATGGACATAAAATGCCAAATATATGCTTGTTTTATGTTGTTTACTGTGCATGTAACGGATATCTATAAAAGGACAAAAACGAAGCCAAATCGGACAAAACCGGGCACGGTAATGGAAAGAGCGCGAAAAAACCAAAGCCGAAGGCATAAGCATCTTATTGGGCCAACCCGTACCCCACTTAATGGGCCGGATCAGCCCAAAATGCTTATATATTTAATCAAAGCCCAAGTCCAATTAAATCCTAAATTAGCCCGAGATCAAGAGCCCATTTACACTTAACCAATAATCCCATTATAACCCATTACACCTTTAGTCCTTTTTCATTTCACCACAAGTCCTTAGGGACTAACAAAGTTAGTCCCTAAACTTTTCACCATTAGTCCCTAAATCCATAACCCCGTTACCCTTTTCCCCTTATCACCGTTATCCCAAAACACCCAAAAAAACAAAAACCCGCCAAACACTATTCATCCTCCCCCTTCACGTGATGACCTGCAACCAAACAAACCCTCTCAACCCCACTCAAAACCCCACCCCAGAAGGTGCCAAATCCATACTGGAAATCCCATGATATGTTATTGGTTGATGGGACATGAATTAAATCAAGGGTTCAGATTGCAAGGCTTGATGAACAAGAAAATTGGATGGCTTGGATTCAAGATGGAAGGCACATCTCTCTTACTCCTCACAAAAGAAGCACAAATCTCTCAACAAGAAGCACATCCCTGTGCCTTTCACTTGCTTATAAATATGAGCTTATTTCCTTTGTAAAATTTGATGTAGTGTAAAAGTAGTGTAGCTTTATTTTTACCAGCTTTTTGTCATTTTACTTATTGTCATTTACAGCTTATTGTATTTTACTTTTCCAAGCCTTGTAACCTTTTTAAGTGATTAATGAAATTTTGATTTTCTAAATTATGTCTTAAATATGTTTACTTAATGCAAATTCAAGCTTTATCATGTTCTAACATAAGCTCTTTAGAAGTTAATTAAACCTGCAAAGTTGTTGTTACTGTTACATAGAAAATTCTACCCTAAAAATACCAAAGCTAAAATGTTGGATGATAAGCCAAAAAGGGATGGGCTTATGGACTTACCATCTTGTTTAAAACAAGCTGGAGTTTTTGTAGATAAGCTCTAAGAGCCTATTTGAAGCCTTGTTTGTGTAAAGGCATTTGTAAGTCTTCAAAATTTATTTTCTAGCTTATTTTATGTTCTGCTCATTCCATTGCTAATTTATGCTTAATTTGTGCTTATTTTGCTTTATAGTTACTTATTCAGCCATTATATTGCTTAATTGATGTAGTTTTATGCATTTTATCATCTGTTTTGGCTTAAAAGTGTTTTTCATAATTCTAAAGGAGTGTTTGGGTTAACAGTTTATTTCAAAGCAAAAATTTATTTTGGTCATCTATGTCCTTTAAATTCAGTTTAGATTTCTTAAATCAGTATTGGATCTTGTTTAGCTAAGTTTGAATCAAGTTCTAAGTAGTTTAAGAGTTTTTACAGTCATTTTTTACAATCTGTGATGTTTTCTAGCTATTAATCTGTTCTAGTTTTGATTATAAGAATCTAGTAGTTTAGTGTTGTTTTACATATCCAAAATGCAATCCTAAATGAGTATATAATCTGGATCAAAGTTGTACATTAATTCTTTGGTTCTATAAGATTTGGGTCAAACCTGTCTAGTAACGACATGTTTTTAAAACAGCTCAAGTACTAAGTTTTCAAGTGCAGATTAAGGGTGGTTATAGTTTAAGTTAGGACCTAATTTTGAGAACATAAGCTCCTTGGAGGCTAGTCTTAATCTGGAAATAGCTTTCATATGTTAATAAGCTCATTTATCTAGCTTATTATAAGGCTGCAATAAACTCTTTGTCATCTAAAACCAATAAAACCAAAAATGCTATTCACTGCTTATTTCATTTTTAGATTATTTCTGCTTATGCAAATTGTTTATTTCTGTTTTGGTGTGCTTATTAAGTTTAGTTTTAGAACCTAGTAGCTTGTTTAGTTTAGGTTTTAGCTTAGAAAAGCCTTTTGCATAATCTGTTAAATTCTAAGGCTCTAAAGCCATGTTTTAGCTTAACTGTTGTCTTTATTTGCTTTTTTTGTGCTTATTTTTAAGTTTCATAAAAAGTCTTAGTTTAAAAAAAATGCTTATTTTCATGTTTTCTATAAGTTTTGGTAAAAAAGTTACAAAAATAAAATGTGTGCAAAAACCAAGGCCCAGGACTCGAACCTACGAACTTGGCTATAAACACACAACACCACACTCTGCTACCACTCGCCCTTGGGACTTTTTCATTTAGACTTTGCAACATTTATTATTTAACCCTTTTTTGGCCATTTAAACATTCAACCATTTTTGCTTATTAACAGCTTGTTCCCATAAGTTGTTTACCCCATTTTATTTTTCTTAGGATTAGCTTACCTCAAAGTACTTTTCGTGATTTTTTCAGATTTTTCATAATTAGTTTAATATTTTTAATATTTAATTTAGATTAAAACTATTTTTAATTCATAATAAATAAAATAAAAGTCAAAAAAAATAGAATTCTTTTTTCTAAAATTATTTTTAATCATTTAGGACATTTAAAAATTAAATTTACCTTTTTAGGGTTTAAATTTGATAGTTTAGGTTTTTTAAAGTCGCGTTTTTACGATCCCGTTAACGTTTTTCGTGTTTTAACTTTAATTACTTTCGTTTTAGGCTTGCTTTTCCTTGTTTTTGCATTTTTAATTGTAGAAATAGAATCCCAAATCAAACATTTGATCATTCAAACACGCGATCACGAACTTAATCACGATTCTCAATTCACGCCTCGTCAGAAAATGACCCGAGAAGGTTTTTGGTTTTTACTTTGGATAAAAGTAATTCCTTCTTTAAAAATCTTACGAAATACTTACTCTCTCTTCTTAATTGATATTTTGGTTATATATATACATATATATATATATATATATATATATATATATATATATATATATATATATATATATATATATATATATATATATATATATATATATATATATATGTGTGTGTGTGTGTGTGTGTGTGTGTGTGTATTAAGCAATTATTACTATATATATATATATATGATTATTGAGAATCAGATGTGTAACTCCTGTAGCATAGCCAAGGTAAGTCTTGTAAGCTTTGGTTTTCCTCATCTTAGGACTTGTCAGAGATTCAAGAAGTCGAGCTTCATAAATTTAAGATTCTTCATTTGCGGAGACGAATCTCAAAGTGTTTATCAGATAGTCATCCATGGAGGTATGCTTGCCTATCTTGTTTCTCCTAGAGACTGTCTTGTCTTTGGTAAGGAAGTAGTGAATGATAACTTTGGTGAATCAAGGGTAGTACATCTTTTCTTGCTTTTTGTGACCTCTGTTATCAATCTAGTAAGTGAAATCTTCCCAAAGTAGTTCAACATAGTTCACATTCTTCTTACAGTACATTCCCCAAAGGATTTGTGCTCTAGAAAGACGAAGCTTGTCAAGACCGGTTGTCTTTCTAGATAGACTTTTGTAGATGATAGTAGAAAAAGTTCTCCAAGGTTGATGCATCTGGTCAACAACAACATCGGTGATTGACTTGATTTCCCCAGTATGACCAAGCTCTTTGAAAAAAGACACAATAACTTCATCAGTAGGAAGTTCATCCAAGTCTTGACCATGTACTCTTGGGCATATCTGAAAGTTTCCAAATTGAGGGAGAATTTCTTCTTTCTGTCCATTCTGAACCTGTAGGAAGTGTCATGCGTGTGGATAGAATCCTAGAATTGGTGCATGTAAACCTCTAGAACATCTGCAGTGGTGAGAAATACAGAATATCACGGAGTGAGAGCAAGAGCATCCAGGACAACTTGAAACGTATGTTTTGAGTATTTCTAGGATTGAGTCTCTCATTGCATTTTCCAATCTCCAACCTTTTCTCCTTGGTAACAAGTTCAAGATCAAGTTTGGCTTGTTGAGCAGAAATGGAAGACATGATTCTGCTAAGATTTGTCACAGATAGTTCATATATACACAAATAAATATTTCACTGAAGGACAATCTAAATCATGAAGAATGATTATAGATGCAAGACTGATTTTCACTAGGAATTAGGCATACAAATACTAGGCAAAGAATTGACACACATGACAATTAACATGAAACAGGGAGACACTCATAATCTTATAACATCCTAACTATATGCAATCTATAGAATGAGTGGCAATCACAAAAGATTTCTAAGGAAAACTAGTCCTAAATTAGTCACTATGTGACCATTTAAGGATAACTTATACTTAGATTAGATTACCGGATTAGATTACCAAGATTATGAAATTAGTTCTCCTAGTGAAAAACGTGTATACTTTGCCTAATACATGTGTATAATTCGCCTAATTCAAGTGTGTATAATTCGCCTAATTCTGCGTGTATAATTCGCCTAATAGAAACCGTATTATTAGCCTAAGATTACGCGTATTATTCGCCTCAGTTTAAGGTGTATTGTTCACCTAACTTAAGGTGTATAATTCGCCTAACTTAAGGTGTATAATTTGCCTAACTTAAGGTGTATAATTCGCCTAGTATAATGCGTATAATTCGCCTAAGGGAGAACGTATAGTTCGCCTAAGGCAAAACGTATAGTTCACCTACTTTAGAAAACATATAGTTCGCCTAGGCTTATGAGTAAGTATAATTCGCCTAGGTATTATTCGCCTAGGCAATCATTTACCAACAAATTATTCACTATTTCGAGCATCAAAACAACACAAACATGTTCGTTTAGCATCTAAGAATTAGTCTAACACATTTAACTCATGAATTAACCACAAAAATCTTGACTTATGACTTGTTCGACTCATATGAACACGAAAACCTAAGTCCTTTAAGATTTAACATTTTAGTATGATTAATGACACTCAAACACGCACAAACAAACAATGTGGCAAACCTCAACCCAAACCTATGAACTTTTACAAGTTCTTGACCATAAACCATCAATTTTGAAAACAAGAATCACCCAAAACGCACCCATATGTTATTCCCATTTAAAACTGTTATAGGTACATGTTCTAGACCCTTATAAGACCAAAACCCCTCAATCAATTTCAAGTTTAACCCAGTTTTGAATTCTATGAACCCTAAGTCAAGTTTTAGGGTTTTCGAGCTCAAATGGGCGAAATTGATTGAATCCTTTTGATTATGAACACATTAGGATGTTTAGAATGTATTCTTAATTTACCTTAACATTTGAAGATGAAGAATTATGAGGTTTTGAAGAATTTCGAGTAAGCAACTATGGAGGGAAAGAAAAAATAAGTTAAGTGTGTTTGTGTGTAGTAGAAACGGGGCAAAAAGGGTGTTTGTGTCTGAACTTTGAAAGTTTGACACAAATGCCCCCTAAACTACTAGACCTTATGCATTTTTCTTAATTAAGTTTTCTAAGGCAAATCAAAGTTTAACAATTAGCACATTAAGTCCCTGAAGTTTTAACTATCATTCCTAGCAACTTATTTTTGCTCTTTGCTCCCTACAAGGCATAAATACATAACCGTTAAGGATCACATAAGTTAAATTTAATTAACTCCCCTTCAATTGTTAACCCATTATTGTTTAAAATCGTTTCCTTTTATCACAAACTAATTTTATAATGTAACACCCTCAAATTTACAACGCAGCAGAATACAACATTGGGGTGCTACTTCATAATATAAGCTCACGAGTCACGTTAAACGACATTCAATTATTATAAAAAAAAACAGAGTTACAAGGCCCCAATAACTTTTTAAAAACTCATTTCAAAATAATCCACAACATGTTTAAGTTTCTTTA
>BQNB010054490.1:22654-39518 GCA_026074375.1 Tanacetum coccineum
TTTTAACTAAATTAAATTATAAAAAATACTAAACTATTTTTAAAAATTCTGAAAAATTTACCTAAAATACTAGACCTAATAGAGTTAGAGTTGGAGAAACAAGTAGAGACGATTGGATCATAGTAAGGAGTGGGATTGCCACTCGAGATCACATTAGAAAAACCAAGAACTTCTTGAGAGACGTCAATTCGGTTTGCCGTCATATGATTATAATTAGCCGTGTATCTCGAAGTTTGGTCCAGATTAAATGTAATGGCCTCTCTTCCAACACGAAGGGTTATTTCGCCCTCGTATACATTGATTAATGCACGACTGGTCTTTAAGAAACTCCTCCCGAGAATTAGAGGTACTCAGGGGTCTGGCTCAAAATCGACGACCACAAAATCTGTAGGAAATTAGAACTTTCCCACCATTACATAGACGTCTTCAGCGATACCGATCGGTTCAGAGATTGATCGATCCGCTAGCTCAAGATTAATGCTTGCGCCGAGATCGGCCAAGGCGTTGCATGTATTAATCCCGGAGAATTCACATGGAATAAGAAATCGGCCAGGGTCTCCAAGTTTTTTCGGTAACTTGTTTAGGATGACTGCTGAGTAATTCTCATTCAATGGGGTTCTAGCCATTTCACTCAACTTTTCTTTGTTTCCGATTAAGGGTTTTAGAGTCGAAGCGAATTTAGGCATAAGAATCAAGGCATCAGTAAAGCTAATTTCGAAACTCAAATCTCTAAAGATTTCGTAGAATTTCTAAATTTGGTCATTAGCTTTTTCACGGTGCCTTTCATCATTTCTTCTTAAAGGAAATGGAATTGATGTTTTTTGGTTAGGCATCGGAGCACTAACTGGAGCATTTACGGGCTTAGAGATTAATTTATGATAAACAACAGGGACAACCGGAGGTTGGACCTCTTCGGTGCTTCTGTTATTAGCAAGAGGCATCGTGCCTTTCTAACCTCGGTATCATGATTCATTACTTTCGAAGAAGAAGATGAAGTGGAAGGAATCATGGATCCTTGATAAGCAACACCACTTCAGGTGGTGATACCTTTCAAATCTTCCTTCGGGTTAGTAACTGTGATACCCTGATAGTTCCTGAACTTAAGTAAGAGGCTGTATTATAAGTCACGAACATGAAAGCATTCGTTTAAATTGGCCATTTGGTTATTGCAAGGTTTGCCTTAGTTTTGCATATCCTCAGAACTGCATCAATAGCTTATGACATAGTGTCAAAATCAATTTTGGACACACCATGTGTCTGAGGAACAGGAAGCTTTGTAAGCTGGTGTTGATTAACCTGGAGGTCGGTAAAATTTGGCTTTGGTTGAAATGTGTTCCCCAACGGTTTTGAGTGTAATTGTTTCCCGATTGAAATTGTTTTGAAATATTTTCCCTTGATGGCTTTTAAAGTGAGGAAAACCGGAGGTCGAATTTGATTTGCAACCAACTAGGTCGGTAACCGGTAATTCCTTGGGTTGAAATTTACCTGCAAGCGGCTTGTGACACATACTCTTGGATATATTCACGAATAAATGATTGCCATCGGTGGCTGTACAATTTGGTAAGAAATGAACACCCCCACAAGTTACACACATGCTCTACCGCTTTTACGGGAGCTAAGGGTTTGGTTTTTTCTTATCGAGAATCAATGCTCTAACCAATATCTTTAAGTACCCAGCAACATCGAGTGAAAACTGCTAGGGTAGAAGTAGACGACTCACTTTGGCAACGATGTGCCTTTGGGGGGGCTTCGTGATTGAGAGACAAACTTTGGATTGCACTCGATGGATTTTCTAGGCATTCCTCGAGGTATTTTATCCAAAAAAAAGTTACCACCCGCAGCGGAGTTCAATGAATCTTGAATCATAATTCGAGATTTAGGGCATATAGAATGTATCGAGTTAATGCAATTCTGAAAACCCATGAATGCGGGCATCCCTAAAAGGATCATTGATCGGTCTCCTTGCCTCGTACAAATGTTTTCATCAAATTTTTGTTGAAATCTCGTGGATTTTCATTACAAAATAATTAATGTTTAAGAGGGAGTGGAAGGAATTTGTTAAATGTAAATTTCCAAACAGGCATCATCCCAATGTACGAATCGATCGAGGGGGTCTATTTCCAAGCCAAATCTGGCGGCTCCCTCGAGGAAAATGGAAAAGCATAAGCTTTAACCGACGTACTCGTGACGATTCTATGAACTTCATCGTAGAAGTGATCTTGTTTGTGTAAATATCGGATGTGAGCCAAGTGTCTTCGTTATAACATGTCCAAAAAATTGCTTGTTTTGTGTGAACAAATAAAGTAGACCAAAAGCTTTATCTTCAAAAGTTGTTCGCGGTAATTTCGGGAACAACGATCGCATCCTCGTAACCCTCGGTGGGTGCTTCGAGCAATTGCGCCATAGTACGATTATCGGCCATCGTAACTATGGGATGATTGAAAGTTTATTGATTGTTATTTGGTTTCTCAAGATTGGGTGATTCAACAGAAGTTGTCGGACTTGTTGTGTCGATCGCTTATACAGGGGCTTGATAGAACGAGTGCTCATGAGCACAAAATAGAATATAAAAAAGAAAATTTATTACTATTTTTTTTTTTGTTTTTTCAATGATTTATTCCAATGTATTTATACCGGACAATGAGGTATGACAACTTCAACCAATAATCTACTTAACCTTCACGGTACCTCTCAAAAGATAAACACAGGTGAGCGGAGAGTAGGAATAGCCGCGAAGCATATTTCTCATTTCGGTCGTAAGTTTCCTCGGAAAAACCCTCCTTATACCCACTTTTTAGTTTGTTAATCAAATAGAGGTGAGCCGTACGTCGTAAGAGACACAAATGGTAAGTTTTTAAATCTTTTGTTCGATTTGGGAACCAACAAGTTCACCGGAATTTATTAATGTAACTTTAGTGAAATTATTATATGATTGATGATTTTATTTCATTAATAAGAAAATGTTTTTTATATTTTTTTACTTTTTCTAGTTTATAAAATTATACTAAAAAGAAAATGAAAAATTTTTTGTATTTTTATAAAAATAAAAGATATATTCCACAAATTCAAACACAATTTTTCAACTAACGAATAAATACGTTTCACAGCACAGCCTCCCGGCAAGGCGGCGCCAAAAATTGATTCGTCAATAGTATATATATAATAATATAGGAAAATAATCAACCAATTACCTTTAGCCAAGGATTGGTTAAGAATTCTCAAATTAAAATATATATTTAACCGGAAGTTTGATTTCCCGGGTCGTTATGTCCCAACGAAGTATGCAATTAAAAATAGAATGATGGATTGATGATTGATGTTTGAATATGAACAAGGTTATGATTGGTTTTCTATTTCTACAAGTTAAATATGCAAAAACGATTAAATAAAACCTAAAAACGAAAGCTATATGACTTAAAACCTAAAACGGGTACGAAAAACGAGGGTCAAAAAACCTAAATTACACAATTTAAACCCTAGAATGAATTTTTCACTTAAAATGGGTTCTAAGTGACTAAAAACGAAGTTTAAAAAAAACTAGATCGAAAACGGAGTTAGTTAAGACCAAAAACGAGTCATAACAAAAACGGGAACGAATCCCGTTCTTTAGAAAATGAACTTTTGAAAAAATGACCCTACGAAAACACTTTTATTTTTCCTAGATACTATACGACAAAAGAAAATTTAAAAAAAAGATTTATATTTTTCTGATTTTTATTTTATTTTTTATGAATTAAAAACTGAAATAAAGAAATTAAATGATAAAAAATAGCAAAACAGTTTATAAAAATCTGGAAAAATTATAATAAATACTTTTAAGTGTGTAGATTCTAGGAAAAATGCTAAACTTGAAAAAGAGCTTATAAATAAGCAGATAATAAGCAACTAAGAACTGATAAGCAAAAGGGAAACTGCATATAAAGATTTAATGATGCAAGACTTAACCTGAAAAAGACCCAAGGGCGAGTGGTTTGTGTGTGTTGAGTGTGGGACGACTAGGTGTAAAGGGGGAGGTCATGGGTTCGAAACCCATGCCTGCCCTTTTTGTAAACTTATTTTTTTTACCCCCTTTTTTACACAAACTGAAAGAGCACTTAAAAATAAGACTTTTTAAAACTAACAACTATTTTTGAAATCTAACAATAAGCTGGGAAATAAGCACTTTAAAACAGACAGAACACTAAATTATTACTAAGTGCTAAATGGGCTAAACTACTTATGGCTTAAAGAACTAATAAGCAAAATAAAAAGTAAAAATAAGCAAATGCAGATAACAAGCAACATCCAATAAACAAAAGGAAGGAAAATAGGCAAACCAATAAGCCAGGAATAAGCCCCATTAAGCTGGCAGAATGGCTATACTACAAAAGGCTTAAATCTTAAACTGTCCTAGCTTTTTAATGACTAATAAGTATGATGTGAAAGCAAATGAGCAAAATCAGATAATACACTATATCTAATAACATATAAGATCTAAAATACGCCAATAAACCTAGCTGAAAATCAATGGAAAAAAGAAATAAGCACTTAGGGGAAACCTATAGGCCAAACAGCCTCTGAGGCACCTTTAGGCTTATTTTTAAACTACTATAAGGACTCTTATGGCTTAAGGGGCTTATACTAGCTTAATTACTAGCTTCTAAACTACAATAAGCATCAAAGACAATAAGGTTTGAAATAAAACTTAACTAAGAAAAAGGCAAAAGAAAATGGCAAAAAACACTACAGCAGCCTGTCTGAGATTGGATTATTCTAAAAAAAAGGCATATTCAGCATAGGTATTAGCTAGCCAACAGGGATATGAAAACCTATGAATAAGCTTAAACATATTTGGAATGGGATACCTAAAGGACTTAAATACTAAAAATCATAGCTTAAAACTAAGGGGAGCATATGAAACTAGGCTGCTGAATTAAGGGCTATTTGAAGACTAAAAAAATCTAAAGACAGGAATGCAAAATTCCAATGAACACTTAAATGTTACTAACCTACTGCATTTGGGTACTAAAAGGGAGAGTAACAAGATCATAAAAAGACTTTTTAACAATCATCAAGAACAAACCATTTGATAAGCATTGAAAAACTCAGATTTTTACTACTATTAGAAAATGACTTAAAATTTACTATTAAACTTAAAAACTTTGAAAAACAGATAAAAACACTTAAATTAAGATGTTCAAAAGTGGCTTATGACCCAAAGTGGTTTTTTATACCAATTTGACCCATTATGGCCCTTGTGCCAAACACCCCTTTAAAGATGAAAAACACGAATTTAAGCTAAGGGTTTTAACAACAGATGAACAAAAAGCAATATCAAGCATTGTTAAGCAATAAGAACCCAAATACAGCCACTCGGAATAGGCTTATAAGCAATACGACAGGTTTAAGGCTTTTAAGACAGTTTTATCATAAATTTCGACCAAATGACTTGCAAAATTCAAGGCAAGTATAATAAGCATTACACAACATAAATAAGCAGTAAAAAGTATAAATAAGCAGACAATAAGCAGATTAACAGTAATAGAGCTCAAAGGAAAATTTGTCGTTACAAAAACCTTACGATAAAACGCAAGATAACAGTAAATAAGCAACAAAAATCGATACTATATTAAAACTAACATTAAAAAACAAAATAGCCACAAGGGGCTTTACCAAAAAGACCTATTTATACTACAAGGATAGAAAATTTCTAGGTCTTTGCTGTTGTGTTTCCTTCACTGGATGACAAAATGCTATTGTGTTTCTTGTGTGGAGTGTAAAACCCAAAAGTACTCCTAAGCCATCCAAGTCATCTGTACTTCAATTGAACTATCACAGCCATCAAAAAATTGTGCTCAACATAGGATTGACAAGGTGGACGTGTAACATGTGACTAAGGGAAACTATGTGGAGGAGAGGGAGAGTTTTTATCCTTTGAGTTTTTTCATGGTTGCAGGGTAAAAGGTGGGAGAGATGAACAGTGGAAAAGGCGGGAAAAACTTATAAGGGTGCAGGGTAAAAAGGTTAGGCAGTTTGGGTAGGGTTCACCCCTGAAAGTGTATGCTTGATTTACAACCATCGTCCTTGTTTTTTTACATGTTTGGTCCTTGAGGTTGGGTAGGGAGTTGCACCGTTAGTCCTCAAGACTAACAATGTTTAGTCCTTAGAAGGACCTAACAGAGAAAAAAGGGTTAACGGGTTAAGGGTTATAAACGCACTGTTAAGGTGTTTAATAAATGTTTGGGGCGAGCCAGTTGAAAAGAAAAAGGGCCAGTTTGTTTAAAAGGAAATGGGGCAAGTAATGGGCTTATGGTTATTTAAAAAAAAGTGGCTGATCCGGGCCCACAGTGGGTACTGTGGGCCCACTTTTAAACAACTTTGGATTTTTTTATCGGTGTTTGGATTTTTCGATCCAGTTTTTCCAACGACGTATCCCGGGGTTGACTTTGACTTCGTTTTGTCTTCATTAAATGCGTAAACTTTGTCGAGTCGATCCGGTAATTTCCGTTTGAGCTTCGTTTTCAATCCTTTTGTACCCTTGGCCTCAGTTTATATTGCGCTCTTTTTCCAATCCGATTTCGGTTTTGTCCGTTTGGCTGTTGATATTTTGTCTTTTAGTGAATATCCTGATACCTTGCACAATAGTGGGGGGGGGGGTTGGTGTGTGGGTCAAACACATAAAACAAGCATATATATGGCAATTTTATGTGGCGTTTTTTGGTCGTTTAGAGTCGATATTTAAGTCAAAGGTATTGTATCTTACACAAAGCTTTACCAGGTACCAGTCGAGTTATCTCAACCCAATGGTCCAAACTTTAAGGTAATGGTCATCGTGTGAAAGCCTTACTTGGGAGGAGACATACGCATCGAAGGTAGTATAACCGCGGATCACCAAACCATCCCCATAGGACATACTAAATCGGGCATCGAGTCAAGCTATGTGACTCGGTTACCAAAAATCCAAGCGCAGTCTAAAATTTCGTGGTGTGGACAACCCATGTTGTTATATCCTAGTAATATATAGTAAATATTTATTAATAAGTGTGTTGTGAGGAGGTCTTCTCCCTCATCATTTCTCGTGTTTTCTTGTTTTGTGTATTATGTCCAGGATTGCCACGGATTATGCAGGACTCTTGTGCTCGATGGTTTTGTCCATCGTTCATAATCAAATCTTGATCTTCAGGCTCATTTAGGGAATTCAATATCCAAATCTTATCGAATATACGTTATCCTATTAGCATAATATTAATAAACGGCTTTAGGATTTACGTAGTTTACCCCGTATATTTAAGGATTATGCATTAAAAAATATTGTTGGAGGGGTGCAAATCCCGATATTGCATGACAATGTATTCGTTCTAGTAAGGGGGGTGGGTGGAATCGTATATCGATTTGAGATTATACATGCAATCGTTGTTCTCACATAACCCGTTTTTCCACCAAAAATATGTGATTTATGTGAAAATTGCAAAATTTAAAAAAATTTATGCATAATAAAGTGAAAAAAGTGATAAATATTAGAATAAAGTGATGAAATAAGTGTTGTGACACAAATAAAGGTGAGAACAAGAAATAAATTTTGATCCGATCGGTTTTATACCTTAACTTTTTCCTTAACATATTTAAAATCGAGTTCTGTTTGCTAGACTTATGTACGCTTATTACATTATTCCCAAACTCGATTTATTTAGAATTAAGATTGTTGCCACAATCTAGATGACTTTGGTTTAAAGTGCGCGATCTTAACTCGCTAGGCTAAGCATTTCCGCAAGTCACTTTCCTTAGAGAGATTTTAAATTGCGAAGAACTAGAAAGTGATGAAAGATCCGAGGTATAAGTCATGGATATAAAGCATGGAATAATGTTGGTTTATTTAGAGCTTTATAATAATTAATTAATTATGTGGCTTTTTTCTCTCCCATTAGATTGTTTCACTTATAATATTTAATAATTTTGTAAAATAAGTTGTCCCGGTTTCAACTTAATTTTTAGTAACTTTCCACTAACTTGGAAGACGATGCCCAATAAAATAGGTACACATCGGGATTCGGAATTTGGCATACTATATATATCATTAATAATTGCTTTACTTACACCAAAAAGATGCCTAAGGGATATGTGTAAGTAGAGTTTATCAAGAGATTACTTATACCTAAAAGAGCCTAAGGTATGATGGCGTAGTGAAAAATTGCACATACCTTAAAGAGCCTTATGGGTATATAGTGATATATTGAATCATGTTTAATCAATGATTATTGTATTGTACCTTAAAGAGCCTTAGGGTATATGGTGCAAATTAAATCTCACTTGATTTATGTCTTAAAGAGCCTTAGGGTATATGACATAAGTTAAGTCAAGTAGCCTAGATAAAAATCAAAATTTCAGGCACCCTATGTGGACGGCCTCATCGGTTTTCAAGGATATGGATAGAAGCTAATTTTTATCTTTAACCGTCCCGCTTTATTTTCGGATTTAATAAATATCGAAATAAGTCTTAAAGAGCCTTCGGGTATATGACAAAAAAATAAAATCTTGAGATACAAATTTAGGAATAAGGGAGAAAAAGTAATACACAATTAGTATTTATGAGTAGTGTTAGTATCATGACTTGTATTTGACAATGATCTTGTTTTTAAGCTTAGTATGGAGAAGTGAAAGTTGGGGACGATGAATTTATTTTGCTTGTTCCATGATCCTAAGTATTATCAAAGAATAATGAAAGCACAATGTTATGAAGTGTTGAAGTATGGAAAGTTATGAAAAAGCATAAAAAATGGAAAAATGTTGAAAATGGAAAACAGGGCTTTTCAGAGCTAATTTTTCTTTAATCCCTTAAGATGAATACTTAGCTACTTTTCGAGGTAATTAATCAAGGGGGATAAAGATTCTTAGTTTTCTAAAGTGTTATTCATAACATTTACGTGAGGACACGGCAATAGCTTAGTATGGGGGATTTTGGTATGTGTTAAATCACATACCTTTTCTATTATTAAAACAAGCCCAAATAACCAAAAACGTATGAAAAATGCAATGTATATGCTTGTTTTTGTGTTTGTGTATGTGCAGGTACCGGATATAAAAAAAGGACAAATATAAATGCAAAACGGACAAAACCGAGCACGAGATTAGAAAGAGCACGAAAAACCGAGGCCGAAGGCGTCCCCATCTTCTACGGACCATCCCGGGCCCATTTTATTGGGCCAGGACAGCCCGTTATGATGTATATCTTATAGCATAAACCTTAATCCATTAACAAAAACCAAAATCCAAATCCATTTACCCAATCCATATTATAATCCTTTCCAACCCATATATACATATAATGCCCAAATCAACCTCCCCTATACAGCATTCAAATTAGCTGTATTGACACACTCAACCCTTCCCTCCATTTTTACCCCACACATCAACAGGGTAAATCTACCATACACTCTCTCCCGTCCTTCTAAAAGTCATATACTGACACGTCTGACACCTTTGGGAGCCACGCTGGCAATCCCCAGCGAATTGATTGGCTATTATGACGTGCACATGATCCAACGGCACAAAAGAGTGAAGATTAGAGGCGGTTAGGATTGAATGGCCAAGATTAGAGATGGGGGGAGCTTCTAAGAGGCTGAAAGGTTCTTTCCACTGCCAATATATATAGCCTAGCTAAAAATCTTTAAATTTTACATAGAACATTATTCATATGTGAGTAATCTAAGTCAACACAACCCGACCCACATGAATCATGGTAAAAAGTTTACTATTTAAACTAAGCAACCCCTCATCAGCAACATTCATCAATAAAACTCTCATCACAACCCCTCATCAGCAACCCTCACCATCAACTTGCATGATTCAAATAACAATGGGATGGGGGGGGTATGGAGTTGGGTCCATTGCCAAACCGCATAGAGCAAAGACAAAATACATCAATAATTAATCATAAAAAGGAAAAAATCCTCTAAAGTTCATTGAACTTTAGAGGAAAAGAGCCCCTCAGACAAGATAAAGAAAAACCGGTGTCCATGCAGTAGTCTTCCGGTATTATCTATGTGAGAGAACTTTACCTTTAAAGTTAAATGAACTTTAGAGGATTTTTTTCCTTTTTATTTTAAATATTGATGTATATTGTCTTTGCTTATGCGGTTGCAAAGGTTGTTATATGCATGCAAGTTGACGGTGAGGGTTGCTGATGAGGGGTTGTGATGAGAGTTTTATTGATGAATGTTGCTGATGAGGGGTTGCTTAGTTTAAATAGTAAACTTTTTACCATGATTCATGTGGGTCGGGTTGTGTTGACTTAGATTACTCACATATGAATAATGTTCTATGTAAAATTTAAAAATTTTGTAGCTGGCTATATATATTGGCAGTGGAAAGAACCTTTTAGCCTCTTAGAAGCTCCCCCCATCTCTAATCTTGGCCATTCAATCCTAACCGCCTCTAATCTTCGCTCTTTTGTGCCGTTGGATCATGTGCACGTCATAATAGCCAATCAATTCGCTGGGGATTGCCAGCGTGGCTCCCAAAGGTGTCAGACGTGTCAGTATATGACTTTTAGAAGGACGGGAGAGAGTGTATGGTAGATTTACCCTGTTGATGTGTGGGGTAAAAATGGAGGGAAGGGTGAGAGTGACAAACAGTACATTTGACTGTGTATAAGGGGAGGTTGACTTGGGCTTTAAGTTTATATTGGGCCTAGAGGACCGGATATAAATACAGGATTGGGTAATGGATTTGGATTTTTTTTTCGTAATGGCATTAAGGTTTATGCAATAATATATACATCATAACGTCTGTCCTGGCCCAAATAAAATGGGCCCGGGATGTCCGTACTAAGATGGGACTCCTTCGCCTCGGTTTTCGTGCTCTATTCTAACTCTTATTGCTTTTGTACCATAATGACTTTATATTTGTCCTTTTCTTTATATCCGGTACCTGCACATACACAAACACAAAAACAAGCATATACATTGCATTTTTCATACGTTTTTGGTTATTTGGGCTTGTTTTAATAATAGAAAAGGTATGTGATTTAACACATACCAAAATCCCACATATAAGATCTATTTGCCCGATATCCTCACGTAAATGTTATAAATAACACTTTAGAAAACTAAGAATCTTAATCCCCCTTGATTAATTACCTCGAAAAGTAGCTAAGTATTCATCTTAAGGGATTAAAGAAAAATTAGCTCTGAAAAGCCCCGTTTTCCATTTTCAACATTTTTCCATTTTTTATGCTTTTTCATAACTTTCCATACTTCAACACTTCATAACATTGTGCTTTCATTATTCTTTGATAATACTTAGGATCATGGAACAAGCAAAATAAATTCATCGTCCCAACTTTCACTTCTCCATACTAAGCTAAAAACAAGATCATTGTCAAATACAAGTCATGATACTAACACTACTCATAAATACTAATTGTGTATTACTTTCTCCCTGTCTTCCTAAAATTTGTACTCCAAGATTTTATTTTTTTGTCATATACCCGTAAGGCTTTTTTAAGACTTATTTCGATATTTATTAAATCCGAAAATAAAGCGGGACGGTTAAAGATAAAAATTAGCTTCTATCCATATCCTTGAAAACCGATGAGGTCCACATCGAGGTGCCTGAAATTTGATTTTTATTAGGCTACTTGACTTAACTCATGTCATATACACTAAGGCTCTTTACAAGACATAAGATCAAGTAGATTTAATTGCACCATATACCCTAAGGCACTTTAAGTGTACAAACAAATTCATTTGATTAAACATGATTCCAATCATTCACACCATAAACCATAAGGCTCCTTTAGGTGTATGAACAATTTAATCACTTACGCCATATACCCTTAGGCTCTTTAAGGCATAAATAATCTCATGATTAACTCTACTTACACCATATACCCTTAGGCTCTTTAAGGTGTAAGTAAAGCAATTATTCATATGATATATATAGTATGCCAAATTCCGCATCCCGATGTGTACCTATTTTATTGCATCGTCTTCCAAGTTAGTGAAAGTTACTAAAAAAATACATTGAACGACAACCTGTATTTCTTAAACATTATAATATAATAAGTGAAACAAACTAATGGAGAAAAAGCCACAAATACTACATATAAGCTCTAAAAAAAACCAACTATTCCCTCTATTAATATCATGACTTATACTCGACTTTATCATTTCTCGTTCTTCGCAATTTAAAATCTCTAAGAAAGAGAATTGCGAATGCTTAGCCTAGCGAATTAAAATCGGCACTTTAACAGTCAACTAGCTGGCAACAAACAATAATTCTAATAAATTCGAGTTTTGGCATAATGAATAAGCGAACCTAAGACTAGCAACAGAGACTCTATTTAAAATGTTAAGGTAAAAAGTTAAATGATTATAAAAACTCGGATCTTGGAACCAAATTTAAATTCTTGTTCTCACCTTTATTTGTGTCACAACACTTATTTCATCACTTTATTCTAATATTTATCACTTTTTTCACTTTATTATGCACAAAAATTTTTAAATTTTGCAATTTTCACATAAATCACATATTTTTGGTGGAAAAACGGGTTACGTGAGAACAACGATTGCATGTATAATCAAATCGATAGATTCCCCCCCCATACTAGAACGAAACATTGTCCTCAATGTGGGATTGCCACCCCCATACTAATTTTAATGCATAATCCTAAATATAAAGGGGTAACTACGAAAATCTAAAGCCGTTTATTAATTATGCTAATAGATAAACGTTAGTCGATAAGATTTGGATATTGGATTCCCAAAATGAAGCTGAGGATCGAAGATCGAGTGAACGATGGACAAAACCACGAGCACAAGAGTCTGCATAATCCGAGCAATCCTGGACATAAAACACAAAACAAGAAACATGAGAAATGAAGAGGCGAGCCTCCTCACAACACACTTATTAATAAATATTAATATACTAATACTAAGGATAAGCATGGGTTGCCACCCACGAAGCGCTTTGTTTTTGGTAACCGAGTCACATAGCTTGACTCGATCCCCGCATTTAGTTGTCCATGGGGATGGTTTGGAGATCCGGGACTACCTTCGATGGTATGTCTCCTCCAAAGTAATGCTTCACACGATGACCATTCACCTTAAAGTTTGGACCATGGGTTAGAATAACATCGACGGTATCCTGGTATTGAGTGTAATATACACATACCTTTTACCTTAAAAATCGACTCTAAACGACCAAAAACGCACATAAAATGCCATATATATGCTTGTTTTTATGTTTGTATTGTGCAGGTACCGGATATTCACTAAAGGACAAAAATCAAAGCCAAACCGGACAAAACCGAACACGGATTTGGAAAGAGCGCGAAAAACTGAGGCCAAGGGTACAAAAGGATTGAAAACGGAGCTCAAACGGAAATTACCGGATCGACTCGACAAAGTTTGCGCATTTAATGAAGACAAAACGAAGTCAAAGTCAACCCCGGGATACGCGTTGAAAGAGCATCGAAAACCAAATCCGAAAAACCAAATGTGTTAAAAGTGGGCCCACCCGTACCCACCTAGTGGGCCCGGATCAGCCCACTTTATTTTAAATAACCCATAAGCCCATTACTAGCCCATTTCCTTTTAAACCAAACGGGCCCATTTCTTTTCAACTGGCCCAAACCTTATTAACCCCTTAACAGTCGTTAACCCTTAACCCGTTAACCCTTTTTCACTGTTAGTCCTTCAAGGACTAACACATGTATTAGGTCCTTGAGACTAACGTGCAACTCCCACCCAACTCAAGGACCAAACATTTAAAAAAGCAAGGACGATGGTTGTTACAACAAGCATACACATTCAGGGGTGCACCCTACCCAAACTGCCTAAACCTTTAAACCCTGCACCCTTATAAGTTTTCCAACTTTTCACTATTCCATCTCTCCCACCTTTTACCCTGCACCATGAAAAAACTCAAGGAAAAAACTCACCCTCCCTCCACTACTACCCTAGTCACATGTAACACGTCACGCTTGTCAATCCTATGTTGAGCACACATTTTTTGATGGCTGTGACAAGTTCAAATGAAGTACAAGAGGACTTGGATGGCTATGATACTTTTGATTTTAACACTCACACAAAACACAATAGCATTTCTTCTCAGATGAAGAAACACAACAAGCAAGACCTATAATTTTCTATCCTTTAGTAATAAAAAAGGACTTATGTAAATCCGCTTTTTTGCTATTTAGTTTTTTAGTAGTTAACTTTTAATATAGTCTTATTTTTGTTGCTTATTTACTACTTATCTTGCTTATTATGTAGTTCTTTTTTTTAATGAAAATTTTCCTTTGAGCTTATTACTGTTAATCTGCTTATTGTCTGCTTATTTATACTTTTTACTGCTTATTTATGTTGTGTAATGCTTATTATACTTGCCTTGAATTTTGCAAGTCATTTGGTCGAAATTTATGATAAAACTGTCTTAAAAAGCCTTAAACTGCTTATTGCTTATTGGCCTATTCTGAGTGCTTATTTGTGGGTTCTTATTGCTTAACAATGCTTGATATTGCTTTTTGTTCATCTGTTGTTAAAACCCTTAGCTTAAATTCGTGTTTTTCATCTTTAAAGGGGTGTTTGGCACAAGGGCCATAATGGGTCAAATTGGTATAAAAAACCACTTTGGGTCATAAGCCACTTTTGAACATCTTAATTTAAGTGTTTTTATCTGTTTTTCAAAGTTTTTAAGTTTAATAGTAAATTTTAAGTCATTTTCTAATAGTAGTATAAATCTGAGTTTTTCAATGCTTATCAAATGGTTTGTTCTTGATGATTGTTAAAAAGTCTTTTTATGATCTTGTTACTCTCCCTTTTAGTACCCAAATTCGTAGTATTAGATCATTTAAGTGTTCATTTGTGTTTTTGCAGTTCCTGTCTTTAGATTTTATAGTTCTTCAAATAGCCCTTAATTCAACAGCCTAGTTTCATATGCTCCCCTTAGTTTTAAGCTATGATTTTTAGTATTTAAGTCCTTTAGGTATCCTAATCCATCTGTTTAAGCTTATCATAGGTTTTCAAACCCTTTTGCTAGCTTAAATCCTAAGCTGAATAAGCCTTTTTTTTAGAAAATCCAATCTCAGCAGCTGCTGAGTGTTTTTGCCATTTTCTTTTGCCTTTTTCTTAGTTAAGTTTATTTCAAAACCTTATTGTCCTTTGATGCTTTCAAGTTTAGAAGCTAGTAATTAAGCTAGTATAAGCCCCTTAAGCTATAAGAGTCCTTATAGTAGTTTAAAAATAAGCCTAAAGGTGCCTCAGAGGCTGTTTGACCTATAGGTTTCCCCTAAGTGCTTATTTCTTTTTTCCATTGATTTTCAGCTAGTTTACCTTGGATTATTTAAGCTCTTATAAGCTTATAGATATAGTGTAATATCTATTTTGCTCAATTGCTTTATTTTCACCCAAATCCATACTTATTAGTCATTAAAAAGCTAGGACAGTTTAAGATTTAAGCCTTTTGTAGTATAGCCATTCTGCCAGCTTAATGGGGCTTATTCCTGGCTTATTGGTTTGCCTATTTTCCTTCCTTTTGTTTATTGGATGTTGCTTGTTATCTGCATTTGCTTATTTTTACTTTTTATTTTGCTTATTAGTTCTTTAAGCCATAAGTAGTTTAGCCCATTTAGCACTTAGTAATAATTTAGTGTTCTGTCTGTTTTAAAGTGCTTATTTCCCAGCTTATTGTTAGATTTCAAAAATAGTTGTTAGTTTTAAAAAGTCTTATTTTTAAGTGCTCTTTCAGTTTGTGTAAAAAAAGGGGGTAAAAAAAATAAGTTTACAAAAAGGGCAGGCATGGGTTTCGAACCCATGACCTCCCCCTTTACACCTAGTCGTCCCACACTCAACACACACAAACCACTCGCCCTTGGGTCTTTTTCAGGTTAAGTCTTGCATCATTAAATCAAAGCCTTTTTGGCCTTTAAGCTTAAAAGCCTTTTAGGGCTTATTTCAGCTTATTGAGATAAGCTGGAATTTTCATTTTATTTTTCCTAGGATTGTCTTAGCTTATTTTAATTTCAGCAATTTTTTTCAATTTTTTATAAAATCGTTTAGTATTTTTTATAATTTATTTAGATTAAAAACTTGAAAAATTCATAAAGAATAAAATATTAATCAGAAAAATATAAATCTTTTTTTAAAAAATTTCTTTTATTGCATAGTTTCTTGGAAAAATGCTAGTGTTTTCATAGGGTCATTTTTGCAACTTTTCATTGTTTAAAGAACGGGATTCGTTCTCGTTCTTGTTTTGACTCGTTTTTAGTCTTAATCAACTCCGTTTTCGATCTAGTTTTTTTTAAACTTCCTTTTTAATCAACTAGGACCCATTAATAGTTAGAAAAAATCATTTTAGGATTAAAATTGAATAATTTAGGTTTTTAGCTCGCGTTTTTACGTCACCGTTTTAAGGTTTAATTTAAATTGCTTACGTTTTCGGTTTACTTTTGCTTGATTTTGCATTTTTACTTGTAGTAATAGAAAATGAATCATAATCTTGTCATATTCAAACATCAATTATCAAATCGTCATTCGATTTTCAATTGCACACCTCGTTGGGACATAACGACCCGGGAAATCAAACTTCCGGATACATATATATTTTATTTTGTGAATTCCTAACCAATCCCTAGCTAAGGGTATTTGGTTGATTGTTTGCCTATATTATATATATATAATATTGAGAGAATCATAGACCTTCTACCATTCGCCCAAGAGATCAGGACGATCCTCATGATGATGCTCATCCTGAGGGGGAGAATAGTGCAAAAAGGCAGAAGTCATCGGAGTATGAAGCGTATGTATCTGGAGAGTCATCGTCCGGACAAGTAAATATAGAGGAACCAGGTCCTTCTACTTCAGGTAATCAAGAACAAGATGATGAA
>BQNB010054491.1:0-39518 GCA_026074375.1 Tanacetum coccineum
GAGGTTGAGATGAGAGATATAGCATCAGCCTTCTATCATTCACTACACCCATCAGAGACCCCACCATTGTTACCTATACCTGCACCATCTACTAGCCGCAGAGCTGATATTCCCGAGGCTGACACATGATAAATGCTTAATTGTACATATTAAATACCTGGGATTTTACCAAATAAAAGCCAATAAAATGCCAAAAGAATAGAAAAATGTGTGCTTTTATGTCTAATGTGCAGGAAAGGATAAGAAGGACAAAATTAAGCAAAAACAGTCAAAAACCGATAAGGAACGGAAAAGACAAGACAAAGAGTGAAGATGGAAAGCCAATGATCAAAGCCGGATCAGCCTGATACAGTAAGAGAGAAAGTCAAAGCTCAAAATTGAAAGCCAAGGACCAATTATGACAAGTCTTCAAAGTTCAAAGGGTTATTTGGAAGTTTTAAATACAAAGGACTAAAATTGCAAAAAGAGGAAAGTTGCTTTTTAAAGGGAAAAAGGAAAATAACAAAAACAAGGGCCAGAGTTGACAAGTTTGGAACTTCTTTTATACTACAAAGAATGGAATAAAACGCAGGGACCATTTTTGCTATTACTCCAAACATTCAAATATAACACACGCGGCTAAAACCCCCTAACCACCCATAACAACATTTCCCGCCAAAAATCCCTACAAACCCAATCTTCCCTAAAACCCTTCCCCGCTCCCTCAAACTCTCATAACCTCGTATTAAACTCATCACCACGTCATTCAACCCACGTGTCAACAGCTGATTGGTTCTAACACCTCATCAACAGCATCTAACGGCTTAAAATCAATCTCAATGGATCCGATGGCTAGAAATGAACAAGCTCTCAACCTCTCTTCTTCAATTCTCTATAAATAGGACGATTAGGGCTCATTTTTAGGGCTAGTTAGTTAGTGTGAGTTTTATTTTCAGTTTGTAATTTTTCCTTATTTTCAAGCATTTTCTTTTAAGTTTTTAGAAATCAGCTTTAAATACTTGTACCTTGTACTTAATCATTTTGAGTAATAAGATTCAGTACTTAAGTATTTTTGTTCTTTGATTTCCATTTTAAGCTGTTTTTTACCTAATAAGCTCTCAATAAGCTAATTTGAGCTTATACTTGTTCATAAGCTCAAATTCAGTTTAAAACTTGTTGAAAGTCATTTACTTACTAGTTTTGTCCAATTTAAATCAAAACATGATAACTTGAGTTCATTGGATTCATTTTGGAAGCTACAAGGAGTAATAAGCTAATATAGCTTATTGAGCTTTAAGCTCATTGGTTTAGAGGCTAAGGAGTCATTAGGTTCAAGTTTTAAGCCACTCACTCAGATAGAGTGGCTTGGTTCTGAGACATTCAATTTCCAGGTTTTAACTTGAACATTTCATTTTAGCTTAAATTTAGCTACTCAATTAGCTTATGTCTTTGTTCTTATTTGTGTTTAATTGTGTTTAGATTAGTTTAGTTAGCTTAGAGATGCAAATGAATTGAGTTGTTATAGATTTAGTTCATTAAGAATTTAGATATTCAATTCTGTCATTATTAAGTCTAATAGCTTAGGAGAGAAAGTAGCTTATCTTCACACATAAGCTGTAGGTTTTAGTTTTAAAGTAGCTTAATTAGGTGATTTCTAGTATGAGTAGATAAAATGTTTTAGCTATCTTAGCTCTTAAATAGATTTTAAGTGAATTTTAGTTATGACAGTCATAGTTAAGGAGTGTTTGGATTAGGCTGTGTTTGACTCCAAAAGTCATCAACATTCTGTCATTTCCTTTTATGCATTTGAGATTTCCATAGTTAACAAGTTTTAGGTAGGATTTAAGAGTTAGTAACCAGAATTACAAAGTTTAGAGTGCAAAAACTTTGTATCAGCACCAGGGCAGTTTAAGTGTTTGAATGAGTTTAGATTTTAGTGTCTCTTAGCATTTTATTGTTCAAGAATGGTTATTATAGGTTTAGTAATACTTAGTGAGTAGATTTAAAGGGTTCTCACATCAAAACTTAGCCTGCATTTTGTTATTTGCCAATTGCATCAGCAAACAGCAGTAATAACTCATTTAAATACTTAATAAGTGATCGCAGGCTTGTACCTACTCTCGTATGTTTTGTTACTGATGTTACATTTTTTAGACGTGCGGAAAGAATGAGATAGTGAGAGTGCCAGGAGAGTTCGCGGCATGTTGTTTAGAAGCGCGGCGCACACCAGATGAGTAGCGGTAATCCATGATAAAGCGCTTGTGTTTAAAAGTCATCATTGTAGTTTGTGCATTGTTTGTTGTTTTGTAAGCGGAATAGAAGGAATAACGCGCTATTTGAACATAGTTTTCGCGCGCGCGCTCAAAAGAAGAAAGAGTGCTTAGTTAGCATTTTTTAGATTTGAGTGGTATGAGCTTCGCGCTTGATTTGCGCTAAGGTTCTAGTCTCGAGTTATGATTGAATGACTACTCAATGTTATATTGACAATAAGTAGGTTTTGAGTATAGACGAGTCAATTAGTGCGTTTGATAGATATAGCGTTTTGTTTATGATCGTGTGAACTCAGTATGATATTATTATGTTTGTTTGTTACAGACTGTTAAGTTTTTGGTTTTTGATTGTTTAACTTGTTTAGCGAGAAGAACTCGCTCGAGATCCTAGTGCTTTTGAACTCTTTCTTCGTGTGCATCAGAACAAGAAGAAGATGTTTGTTAACGATGCATCAAAAGTAACATGGGTAAGTTTTATTTTGATACAACCTTTTTCTTAATGCAGATATTAATTATGAAAACAAGTTGTCTGTAATTAAATGTAATGTGGCTAACTGATAACCGAAAATTAACAAAGTGTGTTACAATTGGGTCCAATAGTGTAATTTGAATATAGTGGAAACATACTGGTATGAATTTGGGTCAAAATGGGTCCGATAATGTAGTTTGCATATACTCAAAATGCTTGTGACTACTTAATGTATCCTTTGAGGGTGTTTTTCATTTGCATAAAGTATTTGACTTATTTGTGTATGTTTATTAAAGTGACCAGTTTGTATTTGTTTTCAGGAAAGTTATAATGAAAAACATGGTGTCCATGACTCTTGATTTGGGGGAATGGTGGTGCAAAAAACATTCCCCAAATGGTTTGAAAGCTAAAACATTTCCCTAAATGGTTTGAACATGTTGGATCAAAGAATGAGACAGCTTACAGAGTTGGACATAGTGATAGATATGCTCGCCAACAGAGTATTAAAGAGCATAATGAAGACCCATTTCAAGACCTAGATACGGTTAGACTTGAGCAGAACCTTATCAAGACTGAGTTAAAAATTGAAAAACTACACAAGAAGCAGATTCAAAAAAATGATGTGAAAGCACAATCATCAAGTAGCGACTAAGAAGAATTGTATCTCATGAAAGTGGGGAGAGCATTTGC
Organism: Tanacetum coccineum; assembly: GCA_026074375.1. NCBI lineage: Eukaryota > Viridiplantae > Streptophyta > Magnoliopsida > Asterales > Asteraceae > Tanacetum > Tanacetum coccineum. The sequence goes on from BQNB010054491.1 coordinate 3,409, forward strand.
ATAAGAAGTGGGAAAGGTGTTTCTCAAGAAATGGGAAGGTAAACTCAAAACTTCTAGATGCGATTCGAAATCAACCCGCATGAAACATGAATATGATATACAATTGTTTTAGTTTGCACTATATGGAACCATAAACCTCAGTGGATACTATCATTCTAGTTGTATGGAGTTTACTTTTGTTAACCTACACAATTTATAAAGTTTGATTGTAATGATGAACTGGTTGAATAGCATTGCTAATGTTTTGTTTCTTATGATATAAGATTGTTTTAGTTCTTAGATTGGAACCGGAAACAAATGGGACATAAATAGTGACGTCGAGTAACGATCCTAATCACAATGTGAGTTAGGAGGGAATTAACGACTCAATTACGGTATAGAATAAGAAAAGTCAGTTGATTTAGTGTTGGGGTAAATGTGAATCGGTATAAACAACGTAAAAAACGGGTATGGCTGCTCATCTGGCGACATACTGACACAAACAATGATTTAGTTAACGACGAAAGCAGCGACATGAAAGCGACATATGAACAATTGTCGTTAATTTAAAATAGTCATGGATTATTAGGGAACTACATGTTTTTGGTCTGATTCAAAAGTAAACGACAAGAAGTATTAAATGAGAGTTAATTAGAGTTTGATAGAACATGGAACTAAGATAAGGATGCATGTGTGGCTTGGTGCGAACATGTTATTTTCATCTGTTAGGAGCAAGGAGTAGAATTCTACCCGTGATGCTACATGTCTCCTGCATTATCTTCTACATCCGTGCATGAATTACTAGAAGTTTTGTTTCTTGATATCCCGATGGCACGCATTACTTGATACACTTGAAGCATGCTAATTTCCCCATCTCTCTTTGCTTGAATGCAGCTTTCTGCAACCATGCAAGTCCTCGTGCTATCCCTATGGCGATCTTAAACCTTAAAGTCTACCCCATCTTCTTAGCATCCACTTGTGACTTACAATGCAGCCACTGATGAAGGCTACCATTATTCATGTATTTGTAGACTAGAAATTTCTTCTCCCTGGCATAGCAAAAACCTAGCAGTGGTATTAAATTAGTCTGCTGCAATCTTCCTAAAATGTTAATTTCTATGAAGTACTCTCTTTCAAAGCTGTCAAACTCATGGAGCATTTTGACAGCAAGTAGTACTCTGTCTGGAAAGACAGCCTTGTACATGATTCCCATGTTTCCATAGCCAATTATGCTTCGATTGTCAAACTGATTAGTCGCTATTTCAAGTTCTACCAAACTTAGTCTTCGAATAAGCTTTTCTATGGCCGTTACCTGTGAATTAAATAAATGATTAGGTTCCACATATACACACACACATATGCAAAACTTAATCTGTAGATAGCTTAGCTTCATGTACATGTTGCAATAATTATAGTCCATTTAATTTCATTATATGCCAAAGTCTAATATGTATATAGTTTATAGTTTATGGGTCGAATTTGTTGGCTGCAATGGGTTAGAAGTCTTGGGTCAAAACAGTTAACCCAAACACCCATTATGTGACAGTTAACAAATAAGCAGTTATGGTAGTTATAGTTAATGTAAGTTATGGGCAGTTATAAAATGACACAATGGTTCATGTGTAACTATCATGTCGTTTAGGTTAGTATATATATGAGTCATAGAGTCTGTAAACAATTATCCATTTCACTGAATAAAAGTTTCATTGTTTACTATCTTATATTCCAAACACTGTTACATTGGTTTTACATTATGGTGAATTACAAACGCATCATCAACAAGAATTGGCTTCAATACCAACCTGTCCAACAGTGGTATCAGAGCCAAGGCACAGAGAATGGGGTGAAGCCAATTCACAACAGTGATCAAAATAGGAATCACATGGAGATACATGCCACCCAGGAATGAGCACCACAAAAAATGTTTTCCAGGCAATAGCAGAAAGAAGATTTTGGTCCCTGAAAGCAAGGGGAGGGGGGTGGGATGTTTGTGGAAAAAGTTGAAAGAAGTTGAAGCCTTTAAAGCTTCAAAGGTATCTGCAAAGGCCAAAGATCATGGAGAAAGAAGTGCTAGTACTCAGAAAGAAAGAAGAGCAAGATGTTATATATGCAAAATTCATGGGCAAAAGTTAGCTTTTAGGATTTAGAAATAAGCTAGATAGCTTATTAGGTTTAGCTTAAAATCAGTCAAAAAGCTGAAACTTGCACTTTTCAATATTATATTTCTTGTTATTTTTGTTAACACTTAGCTTATTTCTTTTTAGAAATCCCTAGTATACATCTTAAGCTCTATTTAGCATCTTTTAGTTTTCATTTTCATTTAGTAAAAAGCTAGAAATAAGCCAAAGTGTGAAAAAGCTAGAAAAAGTCCTAGTTTCTGTGAACAGTTTCAAAAAGCTAGTTTTTTAGCTTATTCTGTTGTTTAAAGTAGTAAGAGCTTTTATTAAAGTTGTGGAGAATAAGCTCTTTTATAACTTTTTAGTTTTGAGTTTTTGTTAAAACTCACTTTTTCAATAAGCCAAAATAAGCTAGATCGTAGGGTTGGTTTTGTAATTTTTCAATAGTATAGGGGTACCCGTTTTAACTGAAGTGTAAATTCACCATAGTTTACCCGCCTACCCTTTACTTTCCTCTTTTACAATTTCTACCCTAGACTTTTAGGAAAAATAAAAAAAGGGGGAAAGACAAGAGGTCCGGGTGAGCAAGACTCGAACCCGAGACCTCTCGATACATTCCCCCTTTTATACACACTTATACCGCTGCGCCCTTGGGACTTTTCTGTTAGAGTCCCAAGGGCTGTGGTATTTAAGGGGTTTTTGTGCTATTAAGCTTAAAAGCTGTATAAGCTTATTTACGGGCTTATTTATTAAGCTGACTTTTGTTTCTTATTTTTCCTAGGATTGTTAGAGTATCTAGTATTTTTCATAAAATTTTCAGAATTTTTCGTAATCATTTAGTATTTTTTATAATTTAATTTAGTTAAAACTTTTAAAAATTCATAAAAAATACAAAAATTATCAAAAAAATATTTTTCTTTTTTAGAAAATTTTATTTTGTCATATAGTTTGTAGGAAAAAATTAAAAGTTTTCGTAGGGTCATTTTTACAACTTTTCATCTTTTAAAGAACGGGTCCGGGTGCGGGATTTTGTCTTGACTCGTTTTTGGGTCAAACGAACTCCGTTTTCGGTCTAGTCTTTTTCATTCTTCGTTATTTGTCCCGTAGAGTAGTTTAGAAGTGAAAATTTCTTCGTAGGGTTATTTTTAAAGATTTTAGGTTTTTCCCCCTTTGTTCGGGATTCGTGCTCCCGTTTTTCAGCTTAATTTAGTAATTTTTAGGATTTTCTTAAACGTTTTAGTTTGTTATTATCTAATTTGACTTTTTCAATCTCTCAAATCAATTCCTTCCTTCAAACTCAAATCTTCGACTGTATCGATTTTCCATTCCAGCCTCGTTGGGGATAAACGACCCGGGAACACTCTATACTACTTCTCGGTTTCACTGATTGTTGTTTTTAGATTATATATATATTTTATATTTTATAATATATTATATATGTAGTGTAAAAACAGCCAATCAATTTTCTCCATCTCGTTCCTTGATGTTATGGAGCTCTATGGGATCTTTGATGTACTTCTTCTGCTGAAGATAGTTTTCTAGGAATGCTTTCTTCAAATCATCATAGCTTTCTATTGATTCAGCCGGAAGGTCATCGAACCATACTCTCGCGTTTCCTGTTAGCGTAGAGTTGAACATGTGGCACCAGGTTGGCATAGCCCACCGTTCTGTTTTTGCAGCGGCCTGGAAGATTTTTAAGTGATCCTTTGAATCTTCACTTCTGTCATACGTCTTGATTTGGCTGGGCATTCTTGTTTTTGGGAAATCGAAGTAGCGGATTCTGGGTGTAAAAGGATCTATTTCTTCACATACCCATGGCTAGGACAAGTCGTCCTCCTCCCTACTTGGTTTCTTTTTCTTTGATCTTGATTTCCAATGCCCGCCTCCGCTGTCCTCACTTTCTGAGAACGCTTCCGTATAACTCGAATAGGAGCGCTGGTTGTGGCTGTCTGAGCGTGCGGACACACTCTTTTCTCTGTTTCCCTACCTTTTGAACACGCCTCCTTCTTTCTCTCTTATTTTTTTCCTTGGCGATCTTGATCGTTCACGTCTTATTCTTGAGAACACACTAGGGCTGGGTCTTGGGCTACGGGAGCGCCTAGATCTGTGCCTCTTTTCGTGCTCCCTAGTACTCATCGTCCTTGACTCAGAGTACCGTGATGTCCCGGAGGATCCATTAAATTTTAGTCAGGCTTTCACTTCCTTCAGCTTTTCGTTTTTTTCTTTCTCCTCGTTAAACTTCTCGGTTATGATTGGCAGCAACTGGTTGTAGTTTTTGTCATAATACTCCCGGAGGGCTGCGTCGGACACAGGCCCACCTCGGTCTTGTGAAACTGGCTCTTTTCCTCTCCCAATCGTGTTCCGCACGGCAGACGTGGGCTGGCTAGGAGCGGATTGTTCAGGATTGCTCATGGTGAGTATTTTCTTGGAACGCAGTTGTATCCAGGTCCTACGGATGGCGCCAACTTGTTAGTACAAAATATGTTATGGATTGAAATGATGGATTTGGACGGTTCTTGGACTAGGCCCAAGGGTGGGATCTTGTACTAAACCACATGATGAGATTGATTCCTGATTGTTTTCTTAATGTATATAAATAATAATATATTAAATAATATACCACTACTTATATTAACCAACCCTAATCAAGTTTCCCTTGAAAAGGTTTAAAGAAAGAAAATCAATGAAATCCGGAAGTAGTATATGATATTCCCGGGTCGTTATCCCCAACGAGGAATGCAATGGAAAGTCGAAAAACAGATTGATAATTGATGCTTGAATGGAACAAGATTTTGGATTGTTTTTCTAAGTCTACGAGAAAATTAATGCAATATACACTAAAAACAAATTTAAACTAAAAACGCAAACGGGAATCTTAAAGCGTGACCTAAAAACCCTAATTTATCAAAATTAAGTCCTAAAATGATCTTTTTGACTTTTATAAGTCCTAATTGACTAAAATGCTAGAACAAAGAAAACTAGACCAAAAACGGAAGTGAATTAAGCTTAAAAACACGAAAAACGTGAACGGGATAATCCCGTTCTTTAAAAAATCAAATTTTGAAATTTTAACCCTACGAAAGCAAATCTAATTTTCCTAAGTTCTATCTGATAAAAGAAAATTTTCTAAAAAAGAATTAGATTTTTTTGACTTTTTTATAATTTATTATGAATTAAAAACGATTTTAATGAAATTAAATGATTAAAAATACTAAACGAATTATGAAAAATCTGAAAAAAATTAGCAGAAAAATAGATTAAACAATGTTGGATCCTAAGAAATAATATAAAAAGGGTAACACAGCTTAATAAAAATAAGCGTGTTAAAAAGCTTAAAACATCTTATAATCTTAAGGTCCCTAAACTAGGTTTAAATATTTAATTTGCATAGATAAAAACGCGGAAAAAGAAACCCATGGGTGAGTGGTATGTGTGTGTGTGTTATAAGGGTTGAGGTGTGATGTCCATGGTTCGAGCCCTGCTCCCCACCCTGGAGTTCCACCTTCCCCTTTTTTGCAATTCTTTAAAAAGCTCTAAGCAGGTAAATATCTAAGTACTTGTCATATCGAACTAATTGGTAATACTGGCTAAAAAGGTTCGCCCACTTAGATGGTGGCTACTGAAACGAAATACCTTGTGGATTACTTGCAAGGATATAACTTTTTATTGCTTTTTTTTAAACTTTTTTTCACAGCTATAAAAATAAGCTGTAAACAACAAACTTAATAGAAGTCTAAATTTTTTAAACTTACAAATAAGCTCATAAAAAAAGTTCAAAAGCTTGACAGAATTCCTATTTTTACAGTTAAGTCTAAATTGCTAACTTTTTTAAAGAATTCTAATTACAAACTCCAATAAGCATTAAAATACACAAAATAACCAGGACAGCCAAACTACTAAACCTAATGAGCCAAAAAAGCAAAAACAATCAAAGAGGATAAGCTATAACTAACTAAATTACTTATATTCACAAAAAAATCATTAAACACTTAAAATTTTGAACTAAAATGCAACTAAGACTCAAATAAAACTTTACAATAAAACTAAATAAAGCTAAGATTGATTAAAAACAATCCCTAGTTGAAACATATCTAAACCTAAATTAAGAAAAATGCCAAAAAGAAGCCAAAAGCTCAGATCTAAGCAAATAACTACTTGGGTTAAAATAAGACTGTTACCCAAACAACCCAGTGAAACTTTTTTTTCTTTCTATAGCTTATTTTTTAAGCTAGCAAAAAGGATCCTTATTGCTTAAAAACTGTATAAGCCCTTAAATAGCTTATCCAAGAAAGATATTAAGAATCATTAATTCAGAAGTGTGTTGTTTGAATTAACATTTGATTGCCATGAAATTTTCTTTATGAAAAAAGCAGGCTCACAAAGACACAACACTTAGAAAATTTTTCAATCCCTACAAAACCCTACTTTTGAGCTTAAAAATAAGCAATTAAACAGATCCTTATGAATATATAACCTACAAACAGATTGAATTTGGACCTCAAAGAGCTTATATCAACAACCAAAAACCATTTTGAAATTCAGAATAAGCCAGAGCAAGCAAATCAAAAAGCTGTTTTTCAAAATTTTAAACACTTAGTATTTTTTGACAGATTGGACAAAAAACAACACTACCAAATGCAGGCCTGTGGACTTGGATTCTAACTTGTTTTAACACTTAAACATACACAAAAACATCATAAAAACTCAACAAGCAAAAATCTAACCCTATGAATGGATTAAGCTACCTAGAACAACACAGATTTAAACTATGATAACTAACAACCAAAAAAATTAGTTCTAAACTTTGACCACCTCTAAAATCAGATTAAAACTACTAAATTAAGTTAGTTAAATATGACTTAGTATCCCAACCCAATTAAACTACAATTCTGACCCATTTTAACCCTTAACCCAAACACCCCTTTAAATATCCATATGCAATTTTTAAAGTGATTTAAGCCACAATTTGAAAAGACCAAATATTTAACAGATATAATAAGTAATATAAAGTAGATTTAAACAACTAATAAGCACTCAAATAAGCTACAACATCTTATGCTATTCTTTAAGCTATTTTGACAATTTTTTAAGAAAATCTTGCACAAATGATTTTAAAACTACAACCTAAGTAAAATCAGCACTAAACATCATAAACACACATAAATAAGCAGATAATAAGCAAAGATAAGCACATGAATAGTAGATAAGCTAAAATTTGAAAATTAGAAACTTACAAAGGCCCTTGCTTAAACAGGGCAAATTAAGCTTTTAAAAGCTAATCTACAAGCTCCAGCTTATCAAAGATAAGCTGGTGATGTCCATAAGCCCTTTCATAACTGGCTTATCATCCAAATATAAGCTGTGGTATTTGAGGGTGGATTTTTTTTGTGAATTTTCTTAAGATCTTTATAGTTAAATTAAAACAGGTTGCTTATGTGTTTTTATAAGAGCTTAAAACAGCTTATGATAGGCTTTTAACGATAAGAAAAATAGGAATACAAAATTTTACTTAAAAACTTTAAACTTTCATTAATACTAAGAACATGTTACAAGGCTTGGAAAATAAAAGACAATAATCAAAATGACTTAAAAATAAGCTGAATATTAAAAACTAGGTTAAAACTACATAAATAACTCACTTTAAGGGCTTACAATGTCCTACTTATATACTAAGCTAAATAAGTCTTGGGGTCTTGAGTCTTCACCCATTTGTGTTTCTTTTGCGAGACAGAACAATGGTGTGTTTGTTGTGTGAGAGACTTCAAAAGCTCATCCAAGCCGTCCAAATTGAGTAGAGCCCAAGTCTTTTGATCTCATCCCTTTAATCTTTGCCTTTTTATCATGGACCAATGGGATTAAAGGGGATTGCCAAGGTGGTAATTGCTGTTTATAAGGTGGGGTTCAAGGAAAGTGATGGTGAATAGTGCTAAAATGGGTTGGCGGGAAAATGGGGGAGATAAACAGTGATTTGATATCACAGGTAAAGGTTTGGTGGTTTGGCAACTTTAGTTCCTCAAGGTGATAAGAGTTATTGCAGGGATGGTCCTTGTTGTGTTATAACTTTGGGGGAGTTGGAAGGAACAGCCCCTCAAGGTTATATGTCTTATTTCACCGTTAGTCCTTAAAGGACTAATGGCAGTTTAAGTGTAAAGGGTTTTGGGCTTTTGATGGGCCGGGTAGGATTTTGGGTTTTTTTTAAGTTATAAGGCTTATTAAGACTTTAATATAAATGCTTAATGGGCTTTTCCAGCCCATTAGATGGGTACGGGTTGGCCCATTAAGTATTTCTTCGTTTTCGGCTCCGTCTTTGACTTTGACTTTGTCGGGGTTGACTTTTTGGTTGACTTTGACTTCTTACGCTTTTCCATTCCGTGCTCGGTTTTGTCCTTTTTTACTTGGTTTTTCGTCCTTTTCTTAGATATCTGTTACCTGCACAATACAAATGCAAAACATACAAATACAATGTATTTTTGGTACGTTTTTGGTCATTTAAGTCCGGTTTTAATGGAAAATGGTATGTGTAATTAAGCACATACCAAAATCTCCCATACTAAGATATTGTCGTGTCTTCACATAATGCTACAAGTAAGCACTTAAGAAAACTAAGAAACTCAATCCCCCTCGACTAATTACCTCGAAAAGTAGCTAAGTGTTCATCAAGGGGAATTAAAGAATCAATAGCTTTGAAAAGCCCCGTTTTTACCATTTTTAAATATATACACTAACTACCACTAATATTTTTGTATTTATCCTTTTTCTTTTTCTCAACTAACAAACATGTTTGACTTTTGTTATTTTCATAACTTTTAGGGATCATAGAACAAGACACATTTCAATCCTAAAATGCCCCAAAAAGGATAAATTCATCGTTCCCGACTTTTCACTTATTCCAAACCAAGCTTAAAATGAAATCACCGTTAAATACAAGTTAAGATGCTAACACTACTCATATTTGTAACTTGTGAACTTTTCACTCCCGACAATTATTATATCTTAGGTGAATGTGCCATTTTGAATTTCAACCATGGATCAACGTTTTGCAAAATTATTTATAACTTGTGAACTTTTCACTCCCGACAATTATTATATATTAGGTGAATGTGCCATTTCGAATTTCAACCATGGATCAACATTTTGCAAAATTTCTATGCTTCACGTTCCACCCGAGAATAATTAGTTTGAAGGCGAGATCATCCCATGTAGCGACTTTCGTCTCGGCATATCCCAACCTTGCGGCTAAGTAACCAGGCTTTTGACACCCCACAGAGACTAGTATCGAGACTCACGGACCTTCGGTTTAAAAAACTCTTAGGCTTCCCGTTTATACATAACTTATTTAGAAAAACCACAACTTAAATCGAATTAGTCTTAGTTCAAAAGCATATTTGAATTTAAGAAAAAGAGATTTTCCCTATATTTATTAAATCACATATATCACACTTATCATAATTATGCTTTAAACAAAGGAAATCCTCGACTTTTTAGAAGGCTACAACATCGGTTGTGAGCCGACAAGATGCAGCAAACTTTTATCAGTCTCGGATAATTACTATGTGCCTTATTTAGAAGACTGCAACATCGGTTGTGAGCCGGCAAGATGCAGTAAACTTTTATTAGCCCACAGTTTTTATTATTATTGTTACCTTATTTTTTTAATAGAACTTTATTTCACGATATATAAAGAAAATTTCTTTTTAGAAAATTTAAGTATAAATTTGAACTAAGACAAAAATTTTATTGACTATATTTCAAAAAAAAATTGATTTAAGTTTAATTTTCAAAAATAGCACGTATTATTAGTCCGGTTAGGAGCTTATGGGATAAAAAAGCCACAAACTACACTTATGAGCTTTTAAGATTTCCAACTAATCCTTGTTTAGCATCTAACTCATAATTAACTCTCTCATTTCTCGTTCTTCGCAAATTTAAAATCTTTAATAAAAAGATCCTTGAATGCCTAGTCTAAAAGTTAAGGGACAAGCTAGAGCGCAACATGCTCGATCGAGTCAAAATTTATTCTTATTCTACCCTGCAGGAAAGTCAACATTGTGATAAAACACTTAATTATTTTTGAATTTTTTTCATTTTTTTGGTATTTTGGTGGTAAAAACGGGATTATGTGAAAACAACGGCTGCATGCACAATCAAATCGATAGATCCCCCCATACTATAACTAAACATTGTCCTCAATGTTATAAGAAAGGTCTCTACATAAATCTAAACCCGTTTATTAAGTACTTCTCGGTTTCATTGATTGTTGTTTTTAGATTATATATATTTTATATTTTATTATATATTATATATTTGGTGTAAAAACAGACAATCAAGAGGCTTCAGACATCCGGGACAATCCTGGAGAATCATCACAAAAACACAAGCACACGAGAAAGGTAGAGGCGAGCCTCTTCACAACAAAAAACACTTATTCATTACTACATAATATTAGGATAAGCATGGGTTGCCTCCCAAGAAACGCTTGTTTTAGGTCACTTAGCTTGACCCGATCCCCGAATTCATTGGTCATTGGGGAAGGTTTGGAGATCCGGGACAACCATATGTGGTACGTCCCATCCAAAGCAGTGCTTAAGTGTATGACCGTTCACCTTGAAGTTTGGCCTGTCGGTTTGAGATAACTCGATGGTGCCATAAGGGAAAACTTAGGCAACGGTGAACGGCCCGGTCTAACGGGTTTTAAGCTTACCCGAGAAAATCTTCAATCGAGAATTAAAAAGAAGAACTCGGTCACCAACGTTGAAAACGCGGTTCTTGATTTTGGAGTCGTGGATCTTCTTTGTCTTCTCTTTGTAGATCAAAGAGTTCTCGTAGGCTTGATCACGAAGTTCATTTAATTCATTGAGTTGAACTTTCCGGTGATCACCCGCGGACTTAAGGTCAAAGTTTGCATGCTTCAAGGCCCAATAGGCTTTGTGCTCGAGCTCGATTGGTAGATGACATGCCTTTCCGTACACGAGCTTGTAAGGAGTACACCCGATGGGTGTTTTGAAAGCTGTACGGAAGGCCCAAAGTGCGTCATCTAATTTATCCGACCAAGAGGCACGATTCTCGCCTACGGTCCTTTCCAAGATTCTTTTCAAACCACGGTTGGAGACTTCCACTTGCCCACTAGTTTGTGGGTGATACGCGGTAGCAAGACGGTGAGTGACACCGTACTTAAGCATGACCTTTGCGAATTGGTCATTGCAAAAGTGCGTACCGCGATCACTAATGATAGCGCGGGGAGTTCCAAACCGAGCAAAGAGAGATTTTAAAATTTTAACAACAACTCGGGCGTCGTTGGTGGGGAGCGCTTTCGCTTCAACCCATTTCGACAAGTAATCGACCGCCACGAGTATGTACTTGTTCCCTCGTGAAGACGGGAACGGCCCCATAAAATCGATACCCCAAACGTCAAAAATCTCGCAAACTTGGATGGCATTTTGGGGCATTTCATCTTTTTGCGAGATTTTCCCGTGACGTTGACAAGAGTCACATGATTTGACTAAGTCATGGGCATCACGATAAATTGTGGGCCAATAGAAACCGGAGTCAAACACCTTTTTGGCGGTGTAGTTCGGGCCATGATGTCCCCCGGTGGGTCCATTGTGGCAAGCCTTAAGAATATCAATGGCTTCTTGGCCGTGAACACACCGCCGGATGACTTGATCCGCACAGATTTTAAACAAGAAGGGGTCGTCCCAAAAGTAATGCTTCACGTCTTTGAAGAATTTGTTCTTTTGTTGGGACGACATCCCTTTAACAACAAAGTTCCCCGCATGGTAATTAGCAAAATCGGCAAACCATGGGGTACTAGAATCACCACGAAAAGATACCATACTAAGTGTTTCGAGAGGAAATGTTTCATTTATTTCCTTTTTATTGAGCACACTTTGGTGAGGATTCTCTAATCGGGACAAATGGTCGGCGGCGAGGTTCTTGGCTCCTTTTTTATCACGGATGATGATATCAAATTCTTGAAGGAGGAGAACCCACCGGATCAATCTTGGATTTGCATCTTGTTTTTCAAAAAGAAATTTTAGAGCTGAATGATCCGTATACACTAGGATTTTTGACAAGACCAAATAGGACCGAAATTTCTCGAAAGCATCACGGCAAGTAATTCTTTCTCCGTCGTGGTGTAATGAGCTTGAGCATCGGTCATAGTTTTGCTTGCATAGTGTATAGGCTGAAAATGTTTTGTTTTTCGTTGCCCTAAGACTGCACCCATTGCAAAATCACTCGCGTCACACATGAGTTCAAAAGGTAGGTCCTAATCGGGGGCAACTAATATTGGTGCTTCGGTTAATTTTTTCTTAAGTGTTTGAAAAGCTTCAATACACTCTTTGGAGAAGAAGAACGGAGTATCTTTTTCAAGAAGACGGGTCATCGGCCAGGCTATTTTTGAGTAATCTTGAATAAATCTACGATAAAACCCGGTGTGACCAAGAAAACTCCAAATTCCTTTGACGGTGGTGGGATGAGGTAGCTTAGCAATAACATCAACTTTAGCCTTATCAACCTCAATCCCGTTCTTGGAAATCTCATGGCCAAGGACAATTCCTTCTTTGATCATAAAGTGACTCTTTTTCTAATTTAGACAAATATTGGTGTCTTCACACCGTTTAAGCATCTTGTCCAAATGGGAGAGGCAAGTTTTGAATGAATTCCCAAAGCCCGAGAAGTCATCCATAAAGACTTCCATTGTTTTTTCGATCATATCATGAAAAATAGCCATCATATACCTTTGGAACGTGCCCGGTGCATTACATAAGCCGAAAGGAATGCGACGATAGGCGAACGCTCTATAGGGACACGTGAATGTGGTTTTTTCCTGATCATGAGGGTCGATGGGAATTTGAATGTAACCCGAGAAACCATCAAGAAAACAATAGTATTCGTTTCCCGCTAGTCTCTCAAGCATTTGGTCTATAAAGGGCAATGGAAAGTGGTCTTTACGGGTGGCGTCATTTAACTTTTGGTAGTCAATGCATACACGCCATCCCGTAACCAATCGAGTAGGAATTAACTCGTTTTCTTCATTTTCAACGATGGTAAAACCACCTTTTTTTGGTACACAATGCACAGGGCTTACCCAAGGACTATCCGAGATAGGGTAAATTAATCCTGAATTAGGGAGTTTAAGAACCTCCTTTTTGATTACCTAGTAGATTTTTGGATTAACCCTTCTTTGGTGTTGGACCGCTGGTTTGAAGTCATCCTCCATTAGAATCTTGTGTGTACAAAATTCTGGGTTAATACCCTTAATGTCGGAAAGTTGCCAAGCGAGAGCTCGCTTGTGTGACTTTAAAACCTTTATGAGAGCGGCTTTCTCCTCATCTTTCAAGTCTTTAGCAATTATGATAGGTAATTTGCCGGTACCCTCCAAAAATGCATATTCAAGATGAGCCGGTAAGTCCTTAAGTTCGACCTCGGTGGTTTATCAATTAAAGATTTATCCTTTTTATCTTCACAAATCTTAAGTTCTTTTCGAATTTGAGGCAAATACATTCCTTGAGTGGGAGGGGGTAATGATGGATCATCATTAAGAAATGCTTCAAGAAGAAGAATGTCTCCCTTCGAGTCGCAATAAGAGTGATCAACTTCCGATGAAGTTGGATCATCTTCAAGAGCCAGGAAATCGTCGACTTCCTCGAGAAGAAAATCACTATCCCCGAAGGGAGTGAGGATTGGAGAAGAGGTAGAAACGATCGGGTCATAATAAGGAGTGGGATTGACACTCGCGATCACATCGGAGAAACCGAGAACTTCTTGAGAATACTCTTCACAAGCCATTTCAATGACATCAATTCGGTTAACCGAATTATCATCATAATTAGAGGAGTATCTTGAAGTTTGATCAAGATTGAATGTTACAGATTCTTTTCCAACACGAAGAGTTAATTCTCCTTCTTAAACATCAATCAAGGCACGTCCGGTCTTTAAGAAGGATCTCCCAAGAATTAGAGGAACTCGGGGATCGGCATCAAAGTCTACGATTACAAAGTCAGCCAGGAATTGGATCTTTCCTACTTTTACGTAGACATCTTTGGCGATACCGATCGGTTAGGAGATTGACCGGTCCACAAGTTCAAGAGTCATACAAGTTGGAGTGAGCTCCGGAAGATAAAGCTTTTTCCACACGGATAATGGCATGAGATTAATGCTAGCGCCAAGATCGGCCAAGGCTAAGCACTCATCCATTCCCGGAAAATCACACGGGATGAGAAATTTGCCGGGGTCTCCAGGTTTTTCGGGTAACTTTTTGAGGAGGACCGTCGAGAAATGCTCATTTAAAAGTGTTCTTGCTAATTCAAACAATTTTTCTTTGTTGCTAATCAAACTCTTAAGTGTCAAAGCAAATTTAGGCATGAGAATTAAAGCATCCGCGAAGCTGATGTCGAAATGCAAATCTTGAAAGATTTGGTAAAATTTCTCAATTTGATTGTTAGTTTTTTTGCGGATCTTTTGGTCATTAAGTCTAGATGGATAAGGAATTGATGGTTTTGGGTTAGGCTTCGGAGCACTAACAGGAGCAACAACGGGCTCAAAAATTGGTACATGAGTTTCAACTTAGACAACCGGAGGTTGGATGTCTTCAGTACTTCCGTTATTAGTAGGAGGCACCGTGTCCTTTGTAACCTCGGTTTCACGTTCCACCACCTTAGGAAGAGAAGAAGGCGGAGGTGGAATCGTGGGTCCCTTATAAGAAACACCACTTTGGGTAGTGATTGCTTTCAAGTCACTTTTCGGGTTAGCAATGGTGTTGCTAGGAAGGGAACACAAGCCTGAAGTAGAAGCGGTATTGGAGTTCACAAAATTGGTCAACAAGTTGGTCAAATTGGTCATTTGGTTTTGCATGTTTTGGTTTTGATTTTGCATATTTTTCATAACCGCATCATTTGCTTTGATGTAGTTTTAAAAGTCCTCTTTTGACATACCTTGCATTTGAGGAGCCGGAGCTTGGTAAGCTAGGGCTTGGTAAGCTGGGGCTTGGTAAGCTGGGGGTTGATTAACCAGGGGTCGATAAATTAGACCTTGGTTGAAATTATTTCCCCAGTTTTGATTGTAACGGTTCTGATTATTTCCTTGGTTTTGATGAACGGGAGGAAAACCGGGAGGTCAAATTTGATTTGCAACCATCGGGGGACGGTAACCGGTATTTCCTTGGTTGTAGTTAACCGCGGCAGCTTGTGAAGCGTATGCTTGAATATTGTCACGATAAACGTTGCCATCGGTGGCGGGACAATTACGGTAAGAATGAACACCGCTGTAAGTTACACAACTTTCCTCGACCGCTTTTACGGTAGCGGGAGCTTGGGATTGGTTTTTCTTGTCGAGAAGTAAGGCTTTCACCATATCTTTAAGTTCGGCAACATCGGGAGAAATACCGGAGGTAGAAGAGCTTGTACCCACTTTGGCAACAATTGCTTTGCTTCGTGAATGACGAACTTTGGATTTACTCTCGATGATTTTTAGGCAATCTCGAGGCATTTTATCCAAAAAATTACCACCCGCAGCGGAATTCAACGAATCTTGTTCATTAGAGTTCAAGGCATTGTCGAATGTAACAAGTTGATGTAATTTTGAAAACCCATGATGTGGGCATGCCCGAAGAAGATCATTGAATCGGTCCCATGCCTCATAAAACGATTCTATAAATCTTTGTTGAAAATTTATGATTTCATTACGAAGATTTGTCGTCTTAGAGGGAGGGAAAAATTGGTTGATGAATTTCGAAACAAGATCATCCCAAGTAAGAATCGATCGAGGGGGTTCTTTTTCAAGCCAAATCCAGGCGGCCCCTTCAAGGGAAAATGGGAAAAGCATAAGCTTAACCGACGTACTCGGGACGTTTGGGAACTTCATCGTAGAAGTGATCTTGTTGAAATATCGAATGTGATCATGAGGATCTTCTTTATCAAGCCCGGAAAATTGTTTATTTTGCACAAGAGTGAGCAAACCATGTTTAAGCTTAAAGTTGTCCGCGGTGATCGCGGGAACAACGATTGCATCCTCGTAACCCTCGGTGGGTGCTTGGAGCAATTCCGCCATAGTACGATTATCAGCCATCGTAACTACAGGAGGAGCTGGATTATCAAGTGGTTCCTCAAGATCAAATGGTTCAACAAAAGTCTATGGGACTTGTTGTTGTTGACGGTTACGGGATTGAGAACGAGTGCGCATGCACTAAAATATCAAAAGAAAATTTATACTAATTTTTTTTTTGATTTTTCAACAATTGATTCACAAAGATTTATTTTAATAACGGAAAATGAGATAAGACACTTAAACCTAATAATCAACAAGCTTCTTGGTAACTCGTTAAAGAGAAAAACGCACAAAGGAGCGGAGGAGAAGGAAAGCGCGAAGCTATTAAAAACCTTCTCCTTTAGGGTCGTAGTTCCTCTGAACAACCCGCCTTATACCCCTCTTTGAGTTTGTTTATCTTTCAAAGGTGAACCGTACCTCACAAGTGACACAAAAGGCAAGTTTTTGAATATTTGGTTCGGGAACTTATTAATGATAATACTTCAGTTGAAAGTATTATATTGATGGTGAATTTCATTTCTTTTTATGGACAATGTTTTTATATTTTTGGTTTTTCTTTGTTTTATATATATATACTAAAAAGAAATGAAAAATATTTTTGTATTTTTATATTTTATAACAAAGAAAATAACTTCAATAGGAAGGATCTTCAAAGCATAAATTTTCAAACGTAACGACAATTGACTCGCGCAAACTCACCCCTTAAAACCTATCTATATGTGATATAAATACACCAAGGGACGAAATCACGCGAGAGCAATGAAACCGGAAGCAGTATAGGGTGTCTCCGGGTCGTTATGTCCCAACGAGGCTAGAATGGAAAATCGAGAGACGATTGATGATTTGTGTTTGAATGTCACAAGGAATGATTGGGCATTAAAGCTGATAAAAATAGTCGAAAGACAGATTGATAATTGATGCTTGAATGGAACAAGATTTTGGATTGTTTTTCTAAGTCTACGGGAAAATTAATGCAATATACATTAAAAACAAATTTAAACTAAAAACGTAAACGGGGATCCTAAAGCGTAACCTAAAAACCCTAATTTATCAAAATTAAGTCTTAAAATGATATTTTTGACTTTTAAAAGTCCTAATTGACTAAAATGCTAGAACAAAGAAAACTAGACAAAAAACGGAAGTGAATTAAGCTTAAAAACACGAAAAACGTGAACGGGATTCAATCCTGTTATTTAAATAATCAAAATTTGAAATTTTAACTCTACGAAAGCAAATCTAATTTTCCTAAGTTCTATCTGATAAAATAAAATTTTATAAAAAAGAATTAGATTTTTTTGACTTTTTTATAATTTATTATGAATTAAAAATGATTTTAATGAAATTAAATGATTAAAAATACTAAACGAATTATGAAAAATCTGAAAAAATTACAAAAAATAGTTTAAACAGTGCTGGATCTAAGAAAAATAAAAGGGGTAACACAGCTTATCAAAATAAGCTGTTAAAAAGCTTAAACAGCTTATAAGCTAAAAAGGCCTAAACGTGGTTAAA
Source organism: Tanacetum coccineum (assembly GCA_026074375.1). Lineage (NCBI taxonomy): Eukaryota > Viridiplantae > Streptophyta > Magnoliopsida > Asterales > Asteraceae > Tanacetum > Tanacetum coccineum. The sequence continues at coordinate 21,063 of BQNB010054491.1, forward strand.
TATTTAATTGTGCAAGATAAAACCGAAAAAGACCCAAGGGCGAGTGGTAGAGTGTGTGTGTTATAAGGGTTGAGGGTGTGAGGTCCAGGGTTCGAGCCCTGCTCACCTTGGACTTCCACCTTCCCCTTTTTGCTTTTTTTAAACTTTTTTCACAGCTTATAAATAAGCTGTAAACCTATAACTTTTGTGAAAGCACTTTTTTTATAAACCACAAATAAGCACTAAAATAAGCTGTCAAAGTTGACAGATTGCTTAATCTACACTAAAAGGCTAAGACTTAACTTTTTGATCTTTTTAAACACAATAAGCAACTAAAAAGGGGAAATAAGCTAAGACAGGCTATAAGCTACACCTAATAAGCACTTGGGAACAAAAATAAGCTAACAGGATAAGCTACACTAAGCTAAAATGACAGATGCACTAAAAAGGGCTTTAACACTTAAAATTTTTAAACTAAAATGCAAAATAAGCTTAAATAAGCTCTAAGACAAGATAAATAAGCTAGAATAGATTAAGACTAACCTAATAAGCATATATAAACATAAATTAAGCAAAAACAAAAAGCAAATAAGCTTAAATAAGCAGATAAGCTCTTTCGCCAAGAAATTTAGCCAAACAGCCAAGAAGGCACTTTCTAGCTTAGTTTTAAGCTAGTTAGTGGATCCTTATGGCTTAAAGGCTTATATGCCCTTAAAGCTTATCCAAAAAGCTACTTAAATCAACAATCAAAAAGGAGTTTGAAAATCAAATAAGCCCTCAAAAGGCTTAATGAAAAAGCTAGTTCACACAGACATAACACTTAGAAAACTTTTTCAATCTTAACAAAACCTTACTTTTGAGCTTAAAAATAAGCAAACAAACAGATCCTTATAGATATAAGACCTCAAAACAGATGAAATTTAAACCTCAAAGAACATATATCAACAATCAAAAACTATTTTGAAATTAAGAATAAGCTAGAAAAGCAGTTGAAAAAGCTATTTCTTCTTTTTTTCAACAATTAGTTAAAATTTTGACAGAATTGGTAAAACTATAAACCACACTTGCTGGCTTAAGACCCTTAGTTCTAACTTGTTTTAACACTTAAACCAACTCAAAAACATCACAAAAACTCAACAAGCAAAAATCTAACCCTATGAATGGATTAAGCTACCTAAAACAACACATATTTAAACTATGATGACTAATAACCAAAAAATTTAGTTCTAAACTTTGACCACCTCTAAAATCAGATTAAAACTACTAAATTAAGCTAGTTAAATATGACTTAGTGTCCTAACCCAGTTAAACTACAATTCTGATCCATTTTAACCCTTTACCCAAACACCCCTTTAAGTTTTTAAAAGTCATTTTAAAATTGATTAAGACTGATTAAAGCACAATTCTCAAAATACAAGATGTTAAATAAGTTTAAAAAAACAATATTAATGAAATTTCAACAACAAATAAACATTGAATTAAGCTAGAACAAATTATGCAATTTAACAAGCTAAAAGGGATAGATTTTAAGTAAACTTGCAAAAATACCATAGAAGCATAAAACAAACCTACACAAGCAATAAATAACATAAATAAGCATAAACAAGCAATAATAAACAGTAAATAAGCAATGCTACAGTAATAAGCTAAAAATTGAAATTTGAAACTTACAAAGGACTTTGCTCAAAACAAGGCAAACAAAGCTTTTAAAAGCTTATCTACAAGCTCTAGCTTGTATGAAACAAGCTAGTAAGAGTCCATAAGCCCATCCAAAACTAGCTTATCATCCAAAAATTAAGCTGTGGTAGTTTGGGGAGTGGATTTTTTTTGTTTTTTGTAAAATTGTCTTAAGTACTTAGTATTTAACAAATTAGTTATATGCTTAAATAAGAGCTTAGAGTAGCTTATGAAAGACTTTTAACCAACAATGAAAACAGGAATTAGAACTTAAACTTTTGTAAACTTAAAACTTCAAATTTTCATTAAACATTAAAAAGGGTTACAAGGAAAGTTAAATTGACTAAATTAAGCTGAAAATTTACTAGGTTAAAAACTACATAAAAACTCACTGCCTCTAAGGGCTTACAATGTCCTACTTATATACTAAGCTAAATAAGTCTTGGGGTCTTGAGTATTTATCCGTTTGTGTTTCTTTTGTGAGACATAACAATGGTGTGTTTGTTGTGTGAGAGACTTCAAAAGCTCATCCAAGCCGTCCAAATTGAGTAGAGCCCAAGTCTTTTGATCTCATCCCTTCAATCTTTTCCTTTTTATCCTGGACCAATGGGATTAAAGGGGATTGCCAAGGTGTCAATTGCTGTTTATAAGGTGGGGTTTGAGGAAAGTGATGGTGAATAGTGCTAAAATGGGTTTGGCGGGAAACTTGGGAGAGATAAACAGTGTTTTGATTTGGCATGGTGAAGGTTTTGGTGATATGGCAACATTGGCCCCTCATCTTTATATAAGTGTTTGCACCCATGGTCCTTGTGGTGTTATAACTTTGGGGAGTTTGCAATTTTAGTCCCTAAGGGTTATTGTCTTATTTCATGAGTGGTCCTTTGTATGGTTATAAGTTTGAGGGGTTTGCAGAAATCCCCTTTCAACTTATAATTTTGGGCTTCTTTGACTTGTATAAATAGCTTAATGGGTTGACCTAGCCCATTAAATGGGTGTGGGCGGGCCCATTAAGTATTTCTTCTGTTACGACTTTATCTTCGACTTTTGGCTTTGTCGGGGTTGACTTTTTGGTTAACTTTGGTTGACTTTGACTTTTCACGCTTTTCCATTCTGTAACAACCGGCAATTTTTAGAATTTTAAATTACTACTTTACTCTTTGACTTTTTGGGTCGGACTTGACTTTTTGACTTTTTGACCTTTTACGGTCACATAATACGATTACCGCGTAACCGGTAAATTTTTGAAACATATTTAAATAATAAATTATATTTATTATTACTCATCTCTCATTTACACGTTTATTTTTCCAACTTATTTGAAACGAAAACGAGAAGACATCTCGCAAATTTTGAAAACTACACACAACGCGTGCCGACACGAAAATAATTTAATTATATTAAATTATCACTTCCTACTAAACAAAAGTATTTAATAAAATTAATTATCATGTTACTCAAAAATGTTTATTTAAAAACAAAATTATTTAATTTAAGGTCATTTTACGGATAAAGTTTGTCAGAATACACAATTAAATAATGAACATTTTATTTAAATTTTATAAAAGATTTATAAAATTATAGTCATATAGATGGTCATTTTGTAGGAAAAACAATTTGGAAAACAATGGCGCAATCTTCATGTTTTGAATCAATCGTTAACTAGCCCAAATGAGACCCGAACCATTATTTAATAAAAGTTACACTTCTGGTCCCTGTGAAAAATTTACAAAACCACCCCACACCATTATACTCTTTACATTTTTTTAAAACTTATGTATATATATATACATACCATACCATTTTTACACACACACAAAATAACCTTAACCCTAAAAATCCTCTAGCAAAGTCAAAAACAGAGTGCGAATGTAATCGCAAGAGGAATATATAGAATCACAAAAACAGAGACACAAACGCCGGACTTTAAAACTAACATGAATGTTTCTAATTCCATAGGTGTAGAAAGTTCTAATAGTGTTAGAAGACCAAAGTCTAACGACACTAACTCAAAGGATAGAGTCTTGAAGACACTAATGATAAGAGACTATCTGCACATGTTTGGAAGATGTCAAGTAGTGTTAGTATAGATTCTAATAAGCATGAACCAATGTATTCGAATGTATTTTAATCAAACACAAGTGTATTAAATACCAAGACTGTAAATGCTGTTAATGATGGTTTAAATATTGTTTGTGTTTCTTGTGGTAAAGATGTGTTTTTGCTTTCTCATGAAAAATGTGTTGCTCATTATGCTTTGTCTAGAGATTCTAAGATAAAGAGAGCCTTATTCACTACTCACATAGCAGCAAAATCTAAGAATTTAAGAGCTACTTCTGTAGTTGCAAAATCTAGATTAAGTGTTGCTATAACCCCAACAGCAACAAATTAGGTCTCTAGTGCATTACCACTATCTCTTGATTCTAGTCAAAGTAGGACACTTAGCAATTACATGAAAAACAAAATTGTAACAAGTAGAAAGTGGCAGAAATGGTTTGAATACCAACAATGTTTTAATTGGACACCCAAAAGCAAAACTGCTCAATCACAATCTAGTGAAACAAAGAGTAGTACCGTGTTCGATCTAAATCTAACACACCGGTTACCACTCAAAAAAAGGGTAGCCAAACTGTCCACTCTTCCATCTGCATTTGTTTCATGTGATGCAGGTAATCCAGCTCGTCCTTTGGATTGTTGATAGCGGGTGCTCGAAGCATATGACTGGCAATTTGTCACTGCTAAGAAATTTTGTTGAGAAATTCATGGGAACAGTCCGCTTTGGAAATGATCACTTTGCAGCAGTCATTGGATATGAAGATTATGTTCAAGTCAATCTCATGATATGTCACATATACTATGTTGAAGACCTAGGACACAACTTATTTTCGGTCGGACAATTTTGTAATGGAGATTTAGAAGTTGCTTTTCGTTCAAACATGTGTTATATTCGGAATTTAGAGGGTAATGATTTGCTTATCGGATCTCGTAAATACAATCTCTACACCATTTCCATTTCTTTTTTTTGAAAGGCAATATATTATAAACAAGGATCCCAAAACAAGACCACTCATACCAAAGCAGGATCAAACCAAAACACCTAAAAAACAAAATTACATATACAATCAGCAGAATAACTCAAAAGGTCTTGCCACCCAGCAGCTCTAGTCCATGTTCAACTTTGAGCAAATACGAGCAGACATCCACAACTTAGACATACGATGGATACATAGGAAAATATCTTCATTCTTTATCGATTCAATATCATCCCTCAAAGCATGAATAAGACGGTTTCTACAATTCCAAATGGCCCATAAAATGATTTGGAACACCCCATTTAAGACTTTCACCAGATGAGGACTATCATGAAACTTGATGTTTCCTTTCGTAATATCGCTAATGGAGAATGAAGGAAAAGAGATTGGTGGTGGAAGATTCCACCAGCTCCAAACCTTTCTCCAAACAATCCTCACACATTGACAATTAACCAGAACATGATCCAAATCTTCAATATCCAAATTACAAAACGGGCATCTAAGTAAAGGAAGAGTAATCCCACGAGCAGCAAGGTTAGAACGGGTTACAAGTCTATCAATAGAAGCCTTCTATACCATGACATTTACTTTTCTAGGGATCCAAGAGTTCCATTTATGATGAGAGCCTAAACTGTGAACACCAAGAAATGAGGATTCAATAACCTTAGACAAGACTTTGACTTTGAAAGAGCCAGAAGCGTCATATGTCCAACGCTATTTGTCACGGCCATTAGAAGAGACATTTACTGAATTTAGCGACAATTGCAAAGAGTTCATATCATCAATGGTACGTCCCCGAGAGGGGATACGCCAAGCCCAAGATCCAACCCAAGTATCATTGAGCAACTGGCCTCTGTCCCTCACCATGCAGTCTTTGTGAGCTTTAAGAGCATAGAGTCTAGGAAACTTGTCTTTTAACCTTGACCTTCTCCAGTGTGCTTAATGTCCAAAGCAACATCAACAAAATCATGGTTATGGCATCGAAGGCTTTCTCATTTGAATTTTGGTACCATTAATCAACTCACGTCAGAAGATCTAGTTGATTGGCTTCTGAAATTTAAGTATATTAAAGATCATCTATGTTCAGCCTGTGAGCAAGGAAAAAGCACGAAAGCTTCACTTCCACCAAAATTGGTTCCAAGCACAGAATCCAAACTCGAATTAATTCATATGGATTTGTGTGGACCAATGAGGGTAGCAAGTATCAATGGCAAGAAATATATTTTGGTGATCGTTGATGATTATTCTTGGTACACTTGGGTATATTTTCTTCGCACCAAAGATGAGGCTCCAGATATGATCATCAATTTCATTAAATAAGTTCAACGAAATCTAAAGGCTCAAATTCTGAAGATCAAAACTGATAATGGAACAGAGTTCAAAAACAAGAAATTACGGTCGTTTTATGCAAAGTTAGGCATTAATCATAATACTTTAATTGCTCGAACGCCTCAACAAAATGGTGTTGTTGAACGTAGAAATTGTACACTCGTCGAGGCTTTACGCAAAATGCTCATATTTTCAAAAACTCTAGATTTTTTTTAGGCTGAAGCTATTGCTACTACTTGCTTTACTCAGAATCGATATATTGTACACAAAAGGTACAACAAGACTCCTTATGAGCTGATTCGAGGAAGAAAACCCAATATTTAATAATTTCATGTGTTTGGATCTCTTTGTCATCCAACAAATGATCATGATGATCTTGGGAAAATGAAACCGAAGGCTGACATTGGTATCTTTATTGGTTATTCTGAGTCATCACGAGGATTTCGTATCTATAACCGCCGAACCAAAAAGATTAAGGAAACAATCCATGTTAAGTTTGATGAACTCATAGCAATGGCTTCTGAATGCAACAATTTAGAACCTTGATTCAACTGCATAAACTTTCAAGATTCATCGGAAGATTCACAATCAGTACCGTCAAAAACAGACTTGGATAATTTGTTTGTTCCTTTATATGAAGAATACTATGCGACGAGTACTCTCAAAGTGTCAAATAATTCCGCTATAAATACTCTTGATAATGAAGACACTTCTTTATCATCGTCAATTGTCGTTGAAGAAGATGAAGCTCCTCAAATAGTATCATCATCACAAGAATCAGTTCATATTGAATCAAACAATCCAGTATTGAATGAACATGGCGATGAACAAAATCAAGAAGACATTGTAGAACTTAATGGGAATACTATCATGCATACTTTTGAAATTCCTGAGTGCGGAGAAGCTGAGTCATCTTCAAACTATCAGGACCCGTCAAACATGCACGAGTTCCATCAACAACATCGCTACACTAATAAATGGACTAAGAATCATCCAATTAAATAAGTGATTGGTGATCCTTCCAAGCCAGTTTAAACAAGAAATCGACTCCGAACTGATGTAGAGGTGTGTATGTACGCACTCACAGTGAGTCTTATTGAACCCAAAAACATCAAGGAAGCTATGCTTGATCATAGCTGGATCGAATCTATGCAAGATGAACTTAATCAGTTCAAACGATTAGATGTATGGGAACTTGTTCCCATTACCTGGAGGCAGACTCGCAATCAAGGTAAAATGGCTTTGGAAAAACAATACGAATGCTAAAAAACATAAGTTATTTCAGAACAAATCTTGTCCTTGTTTGCAAAGGGTTTACAATCATCAAGAAGGAATCGATTTTTGAGAAACTAAATTGGGGGCAACAATTTAGAACCTTGATTCAACTGCATAAACTTTCAAGATTCATCAGAAGATTCACAATCAGTACCGTCAAAAACAGACTTGGATAATTTGTTCGGTCCTTTGTATGAAGAATACTATGCGGATGATACTGCTCTAAACGTGTTAGATAATTCCGCTGTAAATACTCTTGATAATGAAGACACTTCTTTATCATCGTCAATTGTCGTTGAAGAAGATGAAGCTCCTCAAATAGTATCATCATCACAAGAATCAGTTCATATTGAATCAAACAATCCAGTCTTGAATGAACATGGCGATGAACAAAATCAAGAAGACATTGCAGAACTTAATGGGAATACTATCATGCATACTTTTGAAATTCCTGAGTGCGGAGAAGCTGAGTCATCTTCAAACTATCAGGACCCGTCAAACGTGCACGAGTTCCATCAACAACATCGCTACACTAATAAATGGACTAAGAATCATCCAATTAAATAAGTGATTGGTGATCCTTCCAAGCCAGTTTAAACAAGAAATCGACTCCGAACTGATGTAGAGGTGTGTATGTACGCACTCACAGTGAGTCTTATTGAACCCAAAAACATCAAGGAAGCTATGCTTGATCATAGCTGGATCGAATCAATTCAAGATGAACTTAATCAATTCAAATGATTAGATGTATGGGAACTTGTTCCATTACCTGGAGGCAGACTCGCAATCAAGGTAAAATGGCTTTGGAAAAACAAGACGGATGCTAAAAACACGGTTATTTAGAACAAATCTCGTCTTGTTGCAAAGGGTTACAATCAACAAGAAGGAATCAATTTTGAGAAATTATTTGCTCCAGTAGCAAGACTAGAATCTGTTCGCATGTTTGTGGCTTACGCGGCTCACAAGAACTTTCCAATATACCAGATGGATGTGAAGAATGCATTCCTAAACGGTCCATTAAAAGAAGTTTTTTTTGTAAGTCAGCCCAACGGATTTATAGATCCAGACTTTCCTAACCACGTTTATCGTCTTAAGAAAGCTCTGTACAGTCTCAACAAGCTCCTCGAGCATGGTATGATAAGATTTCTTCCTTCTTGATTGAACATCATTTCACAAAAGGTATTGTTGACCCAACACTGTTTACATGAAGACACGGGGATGACATTTTATTAGTTCAAATATATGTCGATGACATTATTTTTTGTTTCAAAAATCATGTTTTCTCAAACAGATTTGCAAAACTAATGAAAGATAATTTTGAAATGTCAATGATGGGTGAGATGAAGTTCTTTCTCGGACTTCAGATTCATCAATTCCCTCGTGGAATCTTCATAAACCAATCACAATACACAATGGACCTTCTTAGAAAACAAGAGATGGAAAATGTGATACTGTTCCGACACCAAGGGCTACTGCCAAAATCGATTCAGATTTACAGGGTACTCCAACTGATCAAACTAAATATCGTAGTATGATTGGAGGACTCATGTATCTCACTGCAAGTCGACTAGATATTGCATTTGAAACATTTGTATGTGCACGTTATCAGGCACTCCCAACCGAGAAACACCTTAAAGAGGTCAAAAGGATCTTTCGGTACATTAGATAATCCATTAAGAAGGGATTGTGGTACTTGAAGGATTATGGATTTGAGCTAATTGCATATTTAGATGCAGATTTGGCAGGGTGTCTTGCTGATTATAAAAGTACATCTAGAGGAATTCAGATTCTAGGAGATAAGCTAGTCAGTTGGTCGTCTAAAAAGCAAAATTGTATAGAAATATCAACTGTGGAAGCTGAGTACGTATCGTTATCTGCATGTTGCGCTCAAGTTATTTGGATGAGAACGAAACTGCTAGATTATGGATTTCGGTAGAACAAGATTCCAAGGTACTGTGATTCGAAGAGTGCAATTGCCAAATCTTGCAATCCGGTACAACATTTGTCACACCCCCAAACGGGGCCTGGACGAAATACGTGTCCAAGGGCGTGACGTCATAATATTCATCACACAAGATCAAGGGAACGGCCACTAATTGGACGTTTTAAAAACAATCATACTCGTTGCATTGATTTAAAATAAATAGTCTTACAAACCGTTCAAATATAATTAAAGGAGTTGCGAAAGCATAAGTAAATTGTAGCAGTAGCAAAATTAGTTTTGACAAACGACAACGGGCATGAATATAAGATAAGTCTTGAAATCATTGAAGTCACATAGCACATAGACTCCAAATAGCATCTTGAGAATAGATCCAAGCTAAGCACCTGAAAACATTGTTTAAAATGTCAACAAAAGTTGGTGAATTCATAGGTTTAGTTTAAATGTAATAAGGTAGACCATAAGATTTCTAAAATGCATATGACAATTATAACATATACAATTTCATATAAAAAGCATTTACGTTGCACTAAGCTCATGACACCGAGGCTCAATAGGTATGACGCATTTAATTAATCCAAGTAAAGCTTGCCCTATAGGTATCTGACCAAGATCACCTAAACAAAATCCGACATGTTTGTTAGTTCGGTACCATCGCAACTAGTAAGTGCTACTTACCCGGACGGGGATAATAAGTTCCCATAGATCTATTTATAACACTCATGCTTACTTAACCAATGGTCGGTCAATAAATTAACGGTTCATGATAATTTTGGGCAATAGTGGTCCGTACGCTACTTAGGCAACACGTAAACTGGGAAAATCTCACGTAAAGTACTTGTGTCCATTTTTCTTGAAAGCAACAATGTTCTTACCCCAAAGTCATAAAACGTAAAAGGTGGGGCTATGAACTCACCTTAGCAAGATGAGTGAATGATTATCACGTAAACGCAGAACGATACACAATCCTAGCCGCGACCTAAAGGGACGCATCTTAGGAAAAAGTAGAATATACGAAACCAAGTACGAAACGCTTATAAGAGAAAGAGACATCCATGTGTGTTTGTGTTTTAGTTTATTTATTAAAAACATGACTAAATGAAACTATAAAGTTTATCATTAAGTCTCGTTGTTAATCCGAAAGTTACTATATCTAGAAAGTTTCCATTTAAGGAAAGTTTAAGATTTTTGGACGTTAATACCGTCCCCTATATTTTTCTACGTCTAGGGTTTAAAAACGCACTATCTAAACCTAAACGCTTAACTTCCATGTTCATCTCGCTAATATATTTAGAATCCCGACTTCACAAAAATATGTTCTTGATGTTTCTAATGTTCCTACTTAATATACTAGTGTTACTATATGTTTCGCCAACGTTTTAAAAGCTCAAACATGTCCAAAGTGTCCAAAAACACACTTTTATATTCCAATCAACACCTAATATTACAAGTTTGTCGAAAAATGTTCCTAACTTCCAACGGTCATAACTTAGTCGTTTTAAGTCCGTTTTTAGCGCTATTTATATCGAAACGACCGGGGAATCATTAACTATAAAAATCTTAGACTTTTAATCGCTTTAAAACATTTTTAATCACCCCTTAACCCCTATATAAATTTTGGACAGCCCCTTATGTATGCTCAAATCGCTTCAAAAATCAATCCAAACTTCTCAATAATGCCTAGTCTAATCCTAATCCCCATTCACTACTAATCCAACATCAAAACCACACTTACAACTATTCTAATCCCATCCTCATTATTGTTGCAACACACTTTTCATCTCAACTTCACCTCAATCACAAAACTCTTAACATACTACTTTCATTTCAATAAGAATTAACAAGATCTTATTTCACTTTCATTTTTAAAAGATACACAAACACATGGAGTCATAATCTTGAATAAGAACTCAAGAAAAAAAGAGAAATCAAAGAAAGGATCAAGAGTTTACTTAGAAGATGAGAAGAATAAGCTAGAAACACAAGATCTAAACTATATAACCCTAGATCTTGAAAAACCAATAAAAACCCTTGAAACCCTAACTTTGATCTTGAATATAAACCCTTTAAATCAACAAACCAACACTTTAAAACACCTTAGATAACCCTTACTAACAACCTAGAACACTTGTATCTTACTAGAAATCAAAGAAAATGAAGTATGTATGTGTATGTATTTTACCGTGGGTTTAGAGGAAGAGGGGAGAAGAGAGAAAAAATTTTAGGGGCTTGCAAATGAATGAATGACCTAGAAATGTTAGAAGGTGGTATTTATAGAAGGACTTAAGGGTTTAGGGTATCCCTTGGGTCAAGCCAAGTGGCTTGAACCACACCCTTAAGGTGCATATGGTTCGTGGGTTTTGGGAACAAGGAAGGGACCAAGAACAAATTTTACTAGCCATTTGGAAATAAAATGAATGAATCCTTATAGTTGCTTAGTGGAATAGTAGTCCTCACCATGCAAAGGGACAAAGTAGTGTAAGAGCTCAGAAGCTCATGCATGGTGCATGGGAGGGTGAAGACAAGAGTGTCATTTTCTTGCACATGTGTTTGTTTAATGGATGAAAAAGTAAAGAGATGCTCTTTGAATTAATTAAGTGTGTGTGTGTGTGCGTGCGTATTTGGAGTAGAGGGGGAGGGGATGCACGAAATTCTTGGAATTAAAACACGATACGTACGATAACTAGGGTTTACATGCAAAGGTGACAAGTTTATGGGTCTCCGTTTGACCTAAAACGTAAAAAAATGTAAAATGCAGGCGAAAAGCGTAGAAATCGTAAATGGGAGTGTACGTAAAACCTAGTAGCTCTAGTATATAAATGATTTAAAATCTATCAAAAAAATATAAATCTTTTTTAGAAAATTTTCTTTTATCATAAAGTTTCTAGGAAAATTAGTTTTGCCTTTGTAGGGTCTATTTTGCGAAAATTCGATTTTTAAAGAACGAGATTGATTCCCGTTCTCGTTTTTCGTATTTTAAAGCTCATTTCAACTCCGTTTTTGTTCTAGTTTTATTTAAACTTACTTTTTATTCAAATAGAGTCCATTTAAAAATAAAAATTTAAGTTAGGTTTAATTTTAGAGATTTAGGTTTTTTTACCTCCGTTTAGGGGTCCCGTTTTACGTTTTTAGTTAAAATTTGGTTTCTAGTTATTTGTCTTCATGCTTAATTGTTATAATTTGTTTATTTAATTTTTAAAAGTAGATAATCAAATCAATCTTTGTCTTCAATTCAAATCATTGTCCGAACATCAAACGTGGTTTCAATTTCACAAATCGTTGGGGGATAACGACCCGGGAATCATACTTCCCAGTTTATATACGTATTATATTATATATATTTGTGAAGATTTTCCTTTTTACCTTTGTCCTCAAGGGTAAATCGGTAATTTTCCATCATATTATATATTTTACTCTTAGGTATATATAAGATTCTTAGCGAATCATATTTCTCAAAAGTGGTTCTTTAAATGCAAGATAAATGTATTATGAACTGAGGGAGTGTAAATAATTCATAAAATGATCTTTCACTGCTAAAATATATGGTTTGTAATCATAATCCATTCACAAAGTAACAATCTCTTGAATAAGTTCTTTAATTAGACAGTTATTCGAGGGGGAGTTATGAGATTCTTGTTTTTCAAAATCTTCTCAAGAATATTCAAAACTGTAAAATTAACTATCTCTCGATAAGTTCTTTAATTAGATATCTTATTAAGGGGGAGTTATAAATTTTTTAGTCACTTCATCATCAGAAAATTAAAAATATGTTCTCAAAAGCAAAAATAACTCCTTGTTGAACAAAATTTTATCAAAAGGAAAGAAATTAAAATGGATATTTGTTCGAGGGGGAGTTATAAATTTTTAAGAAATAAACAGGAACTTAACTGCAAAATAATTCAAAAAAAGTTTGTTGTAAAAATAGGTCTAACTCCAAAGGGGTGTTATGAAATTTTTTTTGGGTATTAAAAGTTTACGAAAGTAACTATAAGGACTGAAAGTGCAAAATGCAAAAGATAGTTTCGTAAGGGAAATTATTGTTTACGAAAGAAAGAAGAGGGACTGAAAATGTCAAAGTCAAAATATAGTTTCGTATGGACTAAGAAAGGTTTACGAAAGTAACTTGAGGACTGAAAATGCCAAAATGACAAAGTTATTTTTGGAAGTATAAAAGTAACAGGGTCATACGTAACCTTTCACTTTCGTACACAAAGAGTAAAAAAATTTCGTAATTTCTTTGCATAAGCTTGAGCTTTCGTAACTTAAAAAACCACGATCCAAATCATTTCATCAATTCTCAGTAATAGAAAAACGTAAGAAACGTGATCTATTTGATTTCTATGTGATTAACTGCTATGATTAATTGATTAATATAAGTTTCGTGTAGATCTAGGGTTTCGTAAAAATGAAAAGTGATTGAAATGTGAAATTAATTGAGGCAAAACATTGATACATAATCATGGAACGTGATTGGAATGAATTGATCATTGAAAATATCATTTGTGAACTAAGATCATGAGGTTTCGTAACCTTGATAGGTTTCGTAAGCTTGAAATATTGCTTTCAGACATAAGAATAGTCTTAAATTGTGAATAAATGATAAAAATAAGCTGAAAACAGAACAAATACTTTTAGTCTATCACTTTTTCTTTGTTAATTATGTTTATGAAAGTAATAGTTTCAAGTTTCGGTTTCGTATGGGCTTATCAAAGGGTTTCATAAACAGTAATGGACCAAACTGATTGGTTTTGTAAATGATATTTTGGGCTAACAAATGGGTTTCGTAAGGATATTTTAGGCTAACAAATGGGTTTCGTAAGGATATTTTGGGCTGTCAACTTGGGTTTCGGATAACAAATCTTAATGGGCTAAAATTTTTATGAATACTCAAACGGGATAAAAATTTTTATGAATACTCAAATGTGCTTAATCATTAAACAAAATGGCATTCTACGAAAAACAATGATAAATTTAGTTAAAAATCATATTTCTATATTGAAAAATGGGCCAAATGGTGAAGATTGTGTCCGGTTTTGACCGTTTGCTAAATTTAACAGGATGAGGATTGAGCAATCTACTGACCATCCATATATCATATATAAGAATATGTTTTGCATTGCTAAAATTTTCATTCTAGTGATCAATGATTCTAATGATATGAAAATAAAAATGAATAAACATGGTGATTCAACTATCTGTGATCATAAGTTTCTCATGTCTCATCAAAGGCAAATTTTAAAGTTTTGAAAAGATTGTTTCAAAAACAATTCAAAGTGATTTATGACTATCTGTTGTACTCAGTTGGGTAAATGGTCTAAGTCATGTCCGGTTTCGATCGTTTTCTGCACTGAACAGAATGAGGAGTGAGTGGCTTAGTGACCATTCAGTTATTGTTACATTAGTTTGGTTGTATAATCATAGTTTTCAAACATCTTTAGAAAACTTTTGATTTTGGAAATATTGTCTCAATTTCTATCCAAAAGCCATATCTTTGTGTCAGAAACTGGTACTCTTTTACTGAAAAGTTATTTATGAGAATATAAAGTTATACTCTTGAATTTATTAAAATGGTTGTCACAAACTTGTGTTTTTGCCAAATTGGTATTTTCAAAATCAGAGTATATCTTTATTATTCTTGAAAGAGTATCATTTCACAAATGTTTTTTTAGTAAGGAAATTCAAAATAGAAAGAAAGATGAAATCCATACATGAAAAAACAAATCAAAGTATGCTCGAAAAAGAAATGACAGATCATACAAAATAAGATTAAAAGAAAAAGACGAATAAAGCGTATGTCATGTGCCCGAAAAAGCAAGAATTGGCACATGAGAAAGAAAATGATCCTAATATGCTCAAAAAGAATTTCTAGAGCATATAAAAATAGATAAAGTGGAAAGAGACAAAAATGTTATATAAATGTGTATTACATAAACTTTATCTTATTTCATTAATCATTTCATGTCATCATACAGTTTTCTAATGGCTCAACAAATTATTCCAGCTGCTCAACTTGTCCCTAAATTTCAAAGAATTACGAGATGCAACAATTATGATGTACTTCAAAGTATTCCATGCTCACTGGAATGCAAAATTAATGGACAAATCTTTCTTGATCATCCGTTGAGTTATGCTCTTACAGCTACTGCAGCTATTCCAGCTGTGTATCTATTACAATTCTGGAAGAAAGTTCGTAAGGTGCCTGATACAGAGGACACTATCATATTCAAACTGGATAATTAAGAGATAATTTACACTGTTGATATTTTTTGCGATACTCTTCAACTGCCAGTGGAAACTCCAAAAAATCTATTTGTTGCGCCAGTCAACATCGAGATTATTGAATCATTCATGCACACGGTTGGCTATCAAGGTGTTGTTGACAAAGTGAGTGCCTTCTATACAAAGTTTCTTGCTCAACCGTGGCAAACAATATTCAAGGTGTTCAACTGCTGCTTGACTACAAGAACATCAGGACATGATCAGACAAAGATCAACATTCTATAACTTTTTCATGTTGTGGTTAATCACATAAATGTTGATTATGCTGCTCTTCTATGGTAGGATTTCATGAATTGTGTATCTTAGAAGAAGGATGTCATCCAGTACCCTCGCTTCAAAAAGCTTATTATTGCTAACTTAATGAAGAAATTTCCATCCATTTCTTCAAAACTTGAAGAAGATTATCATTCCATCAAGGATGATATTCCGTTGGTGAGTGTTTATACTATAGGGAATGTGATTGTTCGAGGGATGCTGATTCTGGATGCATTCTTGACAAAGGAGGTCCGTGCCACTGATGAATACAAGGAGTATGAGACGGTGTTTGTTAATGTAGATGTTCTAATGAATCAACTACAACCGGTTGTTTCTACCTAAGGAACGCATAGGAGTACACCTAGAGCCCATATGACACCTACCCTTACTACTGCTAGTCCTTATGGGAAGAAGAGGAAGCAAAGTGCTGGAGAGACGAGTTCACCATAAAATCACTAAAAATAACTATCAAACAAAAGAAGGTGGTCGAAGGTAACAAAGATGTAGAATCATATGCTGATAAGTTTGATGCTTCTATGATTCATGATGATGTTGATGATTTCGGAGATAGAACAGAGCCCATGAGTCATAAGGAACATACAGAAGTTGTTGATGATGATGATAATAAGGAAGAGAAGAAAGATGAGAAGGAAGGTGATGAGATGGGTAGTTTGGAGTAGGGGTGAGCAAAATGAAATGCGGACCGGACCGGACTGAGAAACTGGCCCGACCGAACCAGACCGAACCTATTTTGATCCATTCCTCGGTCCATCCTTTTCCATTTTCGGTCCTCGGTCTGGTCGGTCCGGTTCGGTCTTACGAAAAAATCGGCAATTATGCCTTGTTGGACCGGACCGAAGACCGAACCGGACCGGACCAGACTATTTTGGTCGGGCTTCGGTCCGGTGTTTTGGCCAAAGTCGGTTTTGGTTTGGTCCGGTTTCGGTCGGTCTAGTTTCGGTCAGTCCGGTCCGGTTTTTGGACCATGAGCACCCCTAGTTTGGAGACTAGGGCTGAGAAGATGCTGACACCAATTTCCACAATACCTAGATCCCCTAGGATAAATTTATCTTCGGATAAGAATATTGCTCAGGAATTGACGGATATTGCGTCACTCTCCACTGCCACTACATCTAAAGATTCACACAAGCAAAGACGCATTTCTAGCAAGTATAGTCATCTTCCAGGAGCGCTTCGCAGGATGTGCATGCGTCAAGGATATATGATCAGGGATATGGAAATAAAGTGTGTGACAACTGACGAATTCTGGAAAGTTCATGGAAAAGTTGATCAAGTTCTTCATGAAATTGTACCTCAACTTGCTGAAAGAGCCACTAATGATTTAATTAAATGAAATTTGAAAAGAGTTGTGGCTGACACAATCATTCAAGAGCGAGATACTTTTCAAGCTGAAGTACCTGCTCTTATTTCCAAAGAATTCAATGCACAAGCACCCCAGATCATAGAAGAACTTTTCAAGAATTATGTACAAAACAATGTTATTCAAGTTCATCTTACCATAACCACTTCAACCGAAACAACTTCATCAACTAATCTTCAACAAATTGTATTTGAAGATGAAGTCCAATGTTCAAGATCAAGCTAATGATCCAGCATTGTGGGATGTACTGAAGCGTAAGTTTGAAAAGTCTTCCACTTCTAATACTTCTTACAGGGATGATGAATTTCACTCACAACGGCATGATGACCATCAAGAGGATGTTGCTCCTCCTGAGGGGGAGAAACGAGTGAAAAGACACAAGACTTTGAAAAGTTCAAAGTCTGCAAGGGGCTCTTCATCAAAACAACCAACCAAAGACTCCACAACTTATGTATCCAAGCAACAACAGCAATAATAGGAATGGGATGCATGGGAAGAAGAAATAGTTATTGATGAAGATGAGGTGATTCTTGAAGATGAAACACCTGAGCTAATCACAGAATTTCAAAATGTTGACAAGTATGTTCCAACTATATCTGATCGTGCAAGAATGGAAGCTACACTAAATGATATGTTGAGTAATCAATTTAGAAATTATGAAGAGTACTCCTACCATTTGGAACAAGCAACAAACTTTATGGAGAATCAAATAGTTTGGGAAAGTAGACAAGAGGATATAAGACGACCAATACCAAAGCCTCTCATTTTATATGGATCACAAAGGAATCCAAATAAACCTCCAAAGTATTTGTATAACAAAGATCTATTCTTTCTAAAGAATGGAAATACTTAGGAGAAGAAGTAAATTCTTTGCTCCGCAAGATACACGCAGAATGATTTCCAGAAGCTGATCTGGAAGAAAAGATGAATCGTTAGGTTCGTAAAGAATTCAAGAATTTTAATGAAGACGCACAGTTGTCAATTCAACATTGGAAAGTGTTGGGATTAAAAGCCTCTTGATGCTGTTTGGAAGTTACTACTGTTAGTGTAAGTTACTACTGCTAGTGTATATTACTACTGCTCGTGTAAGTTACTACTGCTAGTGTATATTACTACTGCTATTTACTATTGCTAGTGTAACTTAGTACTGCCTTGAAGAATGAAGAAAACTTTCTAAGTATTTAATGCTGCTTGTATACAGTTAGTGCTGCTGGTACAAAAGTTTCTACTGCTGGTGTAAAAGTTACAACTGCTGAAAGATTACAACTGCTGGAAGAGTTTATGCTGACAGAGAAAAGATCAAAGACTTA
>BQNB010054492.1:0-39517 GCA_026074375.1 Tanacetum coccineum
TGGTTCAGTCCATACTCCAGTGTCAGTCCATGGTTTTTCGTGTACCCATGGCATGTTCTCGTTCCATTTATAAATCCAATCATCCTTGCATTCGTTATAAGTCTTGAATCCTTCAATGTCTTTAGTAAGGAGATCAGTATCTATCTTGAGTAGGTAATTGAACTTTTTAAATTTTTCGCACAGCGGTGTTTCATAATCGAAAAAATTTGTTTCAATCCTAAAAGTTTCACCTATTTCTTGTTCATCATCGTGATTAGTTTCCTTGAGATCGGAAGTTTCTTCATTTGTTGGCTCAATTTCGTCACTTCCTAATTTCCAGTAATCCCACAAAACTCTTTTAGTGAATATATCCATAGATTTGTAGTATACAAACTTTGAGGCCAATCAGTTTTCAAACTTAGGATTAGTAGGGTCCCATTTGATTATTGGGGTATTAACTTTTCCAGAGAGAAGGCGAGTAATATTTTCCAAAAAATTTAGCAGTCAAATCGACCCAACTAGTAATTGATCCTTTAATTCCATCAAACCATCTCCATGCATCACCAGCCAACGAGATTGGAAAAACAACAACTCTGAGTTTATCTTGATTTACATTGGGTAAATCGATTGGGTCAATAATTTTAAGGAAGTATTTGATGTGCTCGATCGCGTCTTCCCCATTAGTTCCAATAAAAGCATTTTTGTGTAAATCATCAAGGAATTTTTATTTCAGCTCGTAAGCATTATTTCCATTCACCTTAATGCTTGTAATTCTTGATAATAATCTTCTTGGTCATTAGCTGCGAATTCTCTCATAGTTGATTTCGTTTCCTTATCTGCCATCTCTTTCTTTAATCAACTAGCTCTGATAAGTATGATCTGCAACACAGGTAAAAATATCAGCAGGATTTGCTCTGAAGGAAGATAGAAAAATTAAGCACGGAAACCAAACACGAAAATTCAGTTTCTGATTCTATATCATATAGTCAATATGCCGTATTCAATGGAACTGAATATGCCGTATTAATCTTTTTGAATAAATACGCTGTATTGGATAGAAAGATGGATACGTCGTATCCAATAGAAGTGGATACGCTGTATCGGTTTATCGACCAAAATAGTGTATTATGAAAAACAATTAAATACTCAAACAATTGAACACACAAATATACAAGCAAATATATAGAATATACAGAATTATACACTAATCTAAATTACACTAATCCAAAGGGTTAGATCTAATCTAATCTAAAAAACAAAATATCAAATAAAAATCAAGATTAATTCTCACTCCCCGGCAGCGGCGTCAAAAACTTGATGTGCTGTCGTGTAGGGTCAATTTATTGATTACCAAGTTTTAAATTTATATTTAGCTGACTTATCCTAAAACAACACTTTAACGGGCAGTGTACCCGATCAATGAAGTTTCATGGTAAGTAGAGTGTCAAACACTAAGAGCGAAGCTAAATCTTTCAATTTATTAATACTTTAGTTTTCTAATCTAAGTTAGTCTAATCTATGCTAAACCTATGCTAACCTATGTTCATCCTAAATCTAATGGAAAAGAGGGGGTTTTCAGCCTGAGAGACTGGCACATGTTGGGTGGTGACTAAAATCAATTCAGGACACTTTAACCCACGTAAGCAAATTAACAGAAGATAAAAGAGCAGTCTAGCCAAATATAAGAAAATTGTATTAAGTTATTAACCATTATTAATCCAGTCAGAACGTTGGTTTGTTTATTAGTGCAATGATTACTTATCTCGAAGCGGCATATCATTCTTAAGACTTAGGTGGGACTTATTCCTAAGACCTAGACACGTAGAATTCTGTCACAATTAAACGCATCCGCATAAAGCATCCTTGTTTGCTGATTATAATCTATCTTAGGGATTAAGGCAATGGTGATCTTGTTAAACCCTAGCTCATAGAGACTTTACCTACTTACTACTTAATGGCAATTCATACACTAGTAGTCCACTAACCAAGTCCTTACCAATTGATTAGAACGTACTCGTTGATACCAAGGTCACCTTATGGCCCAACTAAGCTCACAATCAAAGGGTAAAGATAGGTCATAAATTGTGATCCTATTGATCTAGATGTATAAATCTCTATATGGAGAGCTATCTCGGTATCAAGATTACTTGGTCCGTATCATTAGATCCAGTTGAATGATAAGTCGCATACAAAAGCACGTAAACAAGTATGATGATAAACATAAACAAGCAATTCAATGATAAATTAAGAAATCGAGATAAACAAACCAAACATTAAGATCTTCATAACAATGGCTAATACCCGAAGGTATTAGCCTTCAAATGTCATAATTAATACAAGAGTAATGATTTATCCAAGGTAAACTAACTGAGTTAACGAATGATACCAAAAACTAAACGATTATAAGAGTATAAGAAATTACACGTTGTCTCCTATGGAATGAATCGCGTTGCTCGACCTCTGCTGCTCTTTTTCTCCTCTAAAAATCAACTTTTATGGTTTAGGTATCGAGAATATGATTTAGCACACTTAAAACTCGTTTATGAGTTTTCTATTTATAAGGTCTGAAGTCGGTGTCGATACATCGTATCCAAGGTGTTGGATACGGCATATTAGGGATTTCTTAGAGTAGGGACCACGCTTGAAATCTTCCAGAATATTTTATTCCTATATAGCTTGAATACGGCGTATTGGTCTTCCTGGATACGACGTATTGGATCTTGTGGTCTTCGTGGTTTTTGGTGAGTGCAGGAACAGATACGCCGTATCTTTCTTGATGGATATAACGTATTGGTTGTCAGAACAGTAATCTTCAAAATATCTTCATTTAAGCTCCAGAATGCGTGCCTTTTAGTCAATCTTCACCAATTACTCCATAATTACTGCATTCTCAAATATGAACGATTAAGTAATAATTCTTTGCAATAATTATACAAAATGGGTTAATTACATGGGATAAATGATGCTATAAAATAGACGTAATTTGATGTCATCACTTGTCACTAACTTTGTTTTGTAGCACGCATCCATAGTTCGATTCCTTGGTGCCCCAAGTGAGGGGGAGCATACACCAAGGGGGAGCACTTGTAATATAATCTTTATTTTTTACTTTGCATTCGTCACCAAGTCACTTAGCATTCTTCAAAACAAGACTTGCAAGGAACGCCTCTACAACACTTTTTACTTCGACAAAAAGGGGGAGAAGAGATGTAAACTCATCCACTAATTACTTATTTAGTAACATTTAAATACACATGAGTTTATATTTTGTCATCATCAAAAAAGGGGAGATTGTTAATACAAATATTCGCGTAAAAATAATATTTATATTTAATGATCTTCATGTTTTGATAATAACAAATATAATGCCATACTACGTAAAAATTTGCGTAAACAAGTTATTTAGTCGAAAGTTTACTTGACGATGACAAATCACTTAATGTATGAATATGACATTATTAAACATAGTTAATGATCAAAAAAAAATATTATCATTTGCATAAACCTTTTCTAATCAAATAATTTAAACAAACACATGATTAATTATAAGCTATTGATGTTAATCATGTAAGACAAAATAGAATTAACCATAAGTGGAAACAATCTTTCTAAATCTTCTAAAATCTAAAAGATCTTTCCTTATTAGTGATAAGAAATATTTTACTTATAGAAGAATCTAATAAACTAGATTTATAAGTACAAAACAATATACTGTTAAGATTTAGGGTTAATCATAAAAAGACAAAAGCTGTCCCAGCTGCACCCAACGGATCCAGCAAAACAAATAGAAGGATCCAGGCTTAGGTGGATCCGTGCGACAGCTGGTTGGCACATATATTGAATTTTAAATGTTTCCTATAAATATCAACTCTTCACATATATTGAATTTCAAACGTTGCCTATCATTTTCATATTCTTCGATCATTATACTTGTTTCATAATCCATTACAAGTGATCAACTCATTCCACTCTTTAGTGAAGAACACTAACGAAGACGTGAAGCTTCAAGTGTTATTAGTTTAGTTGTGTCATCATGGTTGTGATAATCATTTATCTTGTATCTCTTGTGTTGTGTGTTGTATGTATCATATGTGTATGATAGGTTAGTATTTAGGCCACAAAATACATAGTGTGTTAAATTGGTTATATCTCAAAGTAGAACTCGGTATTTAGCTTAGTACTGAAAAAAGTATAAGCGACGTGTACGATTTTCTCCGTCTAAAGGGAGCTTGTTGACATAGTGAAGAAAACTCTCAAGTTGGGTACTTGAGGAGTGGGGTAGGGCGAAGAGAAGCTTCGTAGCCGAACCACTATAAATCATTGTGTCATCGGTTTGATCTTTCCTATCCTTACTTGTTTATACTTCGTTGATTACTTATTTACTTATTGCTTTGCTATCATATACACTTGTGTATATCTCTTGAATTCACATAAGTTAACAATCTAAGTTTTATTTATAAAACGGTAAAAACTATTCAACCCCCCCCCCATTCTAGTTTCCACAAACCCTTTTGAGGGTTTCGGTCGATCGAGCTAAAGAGGGAGAGGAGGGGGAGAGTTTTAGGGTTTTGATTTTCTAGTTATACAAATAATGATCCCCTAGATCTCTTTATATAAGCATGCAACTTGGCTTGCAGGTTAGGCAATTCCACCTCCTCTTGGAGATTAGGAAACTAATTTACTAAGGCAAAAAGGAAACAATTCCCACACTTTCCTTTTTCCATTAATCCCATATATTAGTCCTTTTAACTATTAACGACTAATATAACTCCTGTTAAATATTTAATATTCGTTAAGCTTTATCACTAAATATATTACATTTAATATATTTATTATAACTGTTTTACGTATTAACGCGTGCGTCCCTGTAGGCTCGAATAAATTCCTGGACATATATTATTTCTACGTGGACATATTCCAACAGCTCCCACTTGGACATGTATCAAATAATATAATAACATTGGTAAGCATCTAACAACACGCCAATGCTCCCAGGAAAATCCGAGTGTGGTTTCATAAAGTCACGGATAAATAAATTATGTATTTACAATCCCTTTGTTTCAGATACCGTGTTAAAAATGGATATGGATCGAAGTCATTCTATTATTTAACGATTTTGTTTTTCGTATATATGATTAATCAAGATTACTAAAAATCATTGAGACATATCTACATGAGTTTTTGGGTGCGGCCACACATACATCTGATTAATCCTACGAGGGGCCCATTGGCATTATTCTTCAACTATTGAAAGAACAAATTCTTTATTGACTACAAGAGTCATGTCACATGCTTCATAATTACTTCTGAAATAGTCTTTATTAGCTACCTTATTCGGGATAACTAGAACTAAATCAAGAAGAATAATCCACACATGCAAGACCTACTTGCATCTCAAGTCAAAGGATTTAGTAAACGAAATCACTTACAAGATTCACTTAATGATGTCAATCCATAACGTGATAATCTTGTTAGTTTGGGAAGTCTAATATTCATCTTATGAACATCATGTGAGTTTGGTGGACACATCATTTAATATCCAAAAATATCATCAATCACTTAGATTTGTCTTAGTTCAACAATATTCCCATATTGTTGATCGACAATGGACTAATTTAGAATAATAAATATTATTCACGGATTAAACATGCAAATATAGGACACGCTATAAAATAAATATAACGAAATACCAAGTATCATTATCATAAAATAAATTGTCTTAACATCCTTTATTCATATACTAAACACAGATCTACATGGAACTACTAGTTAAACGAAGTCCCATGCTCCTAGCATGTTGAGTAAGCTTTTCTTTTGATAAAGCCTTCGTAAAAGGACCTGCTAGATTTTCATATGTGTGAACTCTAAGAAGATTAATTTTGCCCAGTTTAATACACTCACAAACATAATGATATCTTATATGGTAGTGTCTAGCGCTCCTCTGAACCCCCGGTTCGTTGGCAAAATGAAGTGCGGTTGGCAAAACATCTTAATAGGTTCGTTTATTGTTGGTACTATACCAAGCCATGAAATAAACTTCCTAATCCAAACAACTTCCATCGCAGCTTCTGAAGCAGCTATGTATACAACTTCTGTAGCGGACATTGCAATAGTACTTTGCTTGGAGCTCTTCTAGTCTACTGCGTCTCCATTCAAAACGAAGACGTATCCTGTCTTAGATTTTGTGTCATCTCTATCAGTCTCAAATCCAGCATCGCAATAGCAATCAACCCGTGGTTCAACTTTAGGATTTCCACCATAAACCAAGAACATATCGTTAGTATTTCTTAAATACTTAAAAACTGTTTTCACGGCAGTCTAGTGTGGTTCACCCATATTCTGTTGAAAACGGCTTGTTATGTTTTGCGCGAACGCAACATCAGGTCTAGTGCATCTTACCGCATACATAATGGATCCTACTGTTGAAGCATAGGGAACATTTTGCATACGCTTCACCTCTTCA
This sequence comes from Tanacetum coccineum, assembly GCA_026074375.1. Lineage (NCBI taxonomy): Eukaryota > Viridiplantae > Streptophyta > Magnoliopsida > Asterales > Asteraceae > Tanacetum > Tanacetum coccineum. The sequence continues at coordinate 6,443 of BQNB010054492.1, forward strand.
GATATGTTTTGTTCTTTTTTTTTTGGTTTTTTGTTTTGTTTTTTGTGATTGTGTTTGTTGTTCTGTTATATTTCGTTTAGTCGTTTTTGTATGTGATGTTTAATTGTTGTTCTGTGTTAGTATTTTTTTGTTTTTGTTAATGTTTTTTTTTATTGTTTTGTTGTTGTTGTTTTTGTTGTTTTTTTTTTGTTATGTTTTTGTGTTTGAAGTTTTGTGTTGTTGATTTTGCTTGTTGTTTTTGTTTGTATGTTTATTGTGGTTATTGTATGTTTTGTTTTTTGTTTGTGTTGATAGTTGTTTTTTTCTGTTGGAAGTTGTTTTGTTGTTTGTGTTTTTGTTGTTTTTTTTTTTCTTGGATGCTTTGTTTGTCTTTTTTATATCTTATATCGGTTGGTTTTTTTATTGTTTTTTGTGTGTGAATGTCTTTGTTTTTTTGTTGTTGTGTTTTTTTGATTTTTGTTATTTATTGTTTTTTTTTGTTTTTTGTTTGTTTTTTTATATGCAATCGTTGTGTGTTTTTTGTTTTGTGATTTTATTTGTGTTGTTTGGTTGTTTTCTGTTTTGCATCTTGATGTTTTTATATTTGTGTTTGTTTTTGACTTTTTTTTTTTTGTTGGTTTGTTTTTGTTCTTTGTGTTTGTTTTGTTTTTGTTTTTTTTTGCTTGGTTGTGATGTTTTTGTTTGAGTGTTTCTATTTTTTTTTGGTTTTTTTTGTTTTTTTGGTTTGTTTCGTTTTGTTGTTTGTTTGTTTTTGTTTTTGTTGCGTTGACTGTTTGTTGTATTTTGTTTTTGTTCTTATGTTTTGGTTTGTTGTTTGTTTGTTTTTTTTGTTTTTTATATTTTGTTTATTTTTGTTTTGTTTTTTTGTTGAGCTGTTTTTTTTTTGTTTTTTGTTTTATTGTTGATTTTTTTTTTTCTGTTTAGTAGTTGTTTTGTGTTGTTTTTTGTTTTTGTTTTTTTATTTGTTTTTTTATTTTCTGTTTTTGTTTTTTTTATTGTTTTTGTTAGTTGTTTCTTTTTTTTGTTTTGGATGTTTACTGTTTTATTTTTTTTTGTTGTTGTTTGGTTTTGTTTTTTGTTTTTTGTTTGGTGTTTATGTTTTTACGTTTGTTTGTGTATGTTGATTTCTTTGTTTGTTTATTGTTTTTTGTTTTTTTTTATTGTATGATTTCTCATTGTTCTTTTATTTTGTTTTGTTGTTATTTTGTTGAATTTGTTGGTTTTCGTCTTCTTGTTTTGTCTTTTTTTTTTCTTTGTTTTTTTTTCTTTGTTTTAGTATGTTTTGTTTTTTGTTTGTCTATTTTGTTTTTCGTTGTTGTGTGTTGTTTGTTTTGGAGTTTTGTTGTTTCTTTTTTTATGTTGTGTTTTTGTTTTGTTTTTTTTTGTTTTTATTTGTTGTTGGTTTGTTTTTATTTTGTTAGAGTTTTTGTTGGTTGAAGCTTATATGTTTTTTGTTTTTATATATTTTTATTAGCTTTTTTTGGTTTATTGCTATTAATCTGTAGTTTTTTCTATATTGTTGCTATTCTGCTTTTGTTGTCTTGTTTTTTTGTTGAAAAGCATTTGTTTGTTTTTCATAGTGTTTTTGAATTGTTTGTTTCTGTTTGGTTTTTGTGTTGTTTTTTTTGTTTTTTTTTGTTGTTTTGTTTTTGTTTTTGTTTTGTTGTTGTGGATTTTGTTCTTTTTTTTTTTGTTAACTTATGTTTTTTGTTTTTTTTTATTGTTGTGGTTTTTGTTTGTTGTTGTTGATTTTTTTTTTTTGTGTTTATTGTTTATGCTTTGTTTGTTGATGTTTTATTTTTGTTTTTTTATTTGTTTTTTATTTCTGTTTTTTTTGTTTGGTTTTTTGGTATTTTGTTGTTTTTGATTTGATGTTTTTAGATTTGTTTTTAGTTTTTTAATTTTTGTTTTTAACTTTGTGCTATCTGTTTGTTGTTTATTTTTTTTTTTGTTTTGGTATTTTTAGTTTTTTTGTCTGTTTTACTTGTTTGGTTGTTTTTTATTTTTTTAATTGTGGGATTTTTTTGTTTTTGTGTTGTTTTGTTGAGTTTTCTATTATTTTATTTTTTGTTTATTTTTTATTGTTTTGTGTTTTACTGTTTTCACGGCAGTCTAGTGTGGTTCACCCATATTCTGTTGAAAACGGCTTGTTATGTTTTGCGCGAACGCAACATCAGGTCTAGTGCATCTTACCGCATACATAATGGATCCTACTGTTGAAGCATAGGGAACATTTTGCATACGCTTCACCTCTTCAGGTGTTGAAGCACCTTATGTTTTATTCAAGTCAAGATTATTTTGGTCAAGTCTTTCTTGCATGGGGATATAACCACGTTTGGAAGTATCCATCCTGAATCTTTTTAAGATTTTATCCATATAAGCACTTTGACTTACTCCAATTAATCGCTTTGATTTATCTCGGCAGATCTTGATTCCAAGAATAAATGCTACTTCCCCTAAATATTTCATGGCGAAACACTTTCCAAGATATGACTTTACAATTTGTAAACTTGGAATGTGATTTCCCATGATAATTATGTCATCGACATATAAGATGAGGAATGTAACATTACTCCCACTAGCCTTTTGATATACACATGGCTCATCAAGATTTTGAGCAAATCCAAACTTTTTGATTTCCTCATCAAATCTTTTATTCTAGCTTTTTGATGTTTGCTTAAGACCTTAAATGGATCTTTGAAGCTTGCATACTTTCCTGGGATGATTAGGATCAACAAAACCTTCATGTTGCACCACATAAATGTCTTCATTAAGATAACCATTTAAGAAGACAGTTTTGACATCCATTTGCCATATCTCATTGACATAGAACGCCGCTATGGCTATAAGAATCCTAATAGCTCTAATGTTAGCAACTGGTGAGAACGTTTCTTCATAATCAACTCCATAGGTTTGAGTATAACCCTTTGCTACTAGACGAGCTTTATAGGTGTGTACAATGCCATCCATTTCAGTCTTTTTCTTAAAAAGTCATTTGCTCCTAACAATCTTACAATTAGGAGGAAGATCAACCAAGCACTAGACTTGATTATCTTTCATGGATTTCATTTCCGCATTCATAGCATCGACCCACTTATCAGATTACAGATCTAATAATGCAGCTTTATAGTTAGTAGGTTCATTAAGATCCCCCAAACTATGCTCATCCACTTCTACATTTAGACATAAGCGATTAGGAGCTCGATGTGTCCTTGCGGACCTACAAACGGGAACAAATTCCTCTTGAGGTGGTTCAAAACCTTCAACCTCCATAGGAATTTCGCTAGTGTTTTCAGAAGGTGATGTATCTTTATCTTGAATTTCTTCAAGTTCTACAGTTCTCCCATTGACTTCTTGAGATATAAGATTTTTCTCCAAGAACTCAGCATACCTTGCAACAACTATTTTGTTATCAGGTGGGAAGTAGAAATAGTAACCCATCGTTTCCTTTGGGTGTCGTATAAAGATACACTTAACAGATCTTTGTTGGAGTTTGTCAGACATATCCCGCTTCACAAGCGCCTCACATCCCCAAATCTTTAAGTAAGAAAAGTTAGGAGCTTTTCCATACCATAATTCATATGGTGTCTTATCAACCTTCTTGGTTGGAACCATATTGAGAATGTGTGTAGCAGTCTCTAGAGCATAATCCCAAAAGGATAACGGCAGAGTTGTAAGATTCATCATTGATCGAACCATGTCTAACAAAGTACGATTTCTCTTTTCAGACACCCCATTCCCCTTATAGTTTCCACAATTGGCAGAAGCCAAGGTCACCCAAGATCTTTAACGTATATTGTACATTAAAGCTTGAATCGATCTATGGATTCAGATAAATACCTAGAAGGGCAATCTATGCAAAGACCACCACTTTTCGAAAGCTATTGTGTTATATATTCAAAAAATAGATTCGAAACTTATATGAAAGCAAAAGATTTAGATCTTTGGCATGTTATCTTGAATGGTGATTTTCCACCGGTTGCCAAACACGAAGTTACCCAAATTTTAGAAGAAGTTCCTTTTGAACAACAAGATGATAATCTTAAAAAGAAACTTGCTAAAAATAATGAAGCTAAAATGATTCTTTATAATGCTTTATCTAAAAAGGAATATGAAAGAGTTTTTATGTGTAAAACGGCTAAAGATATTTGGCAATCATTGTTAATCACACATCAAGGCAATAGCCAAGTAAAGGATAATAAAATTGATCTTCTTTTTCAACAATATGAACAATTTATTATCCTTGAAGAAGAATCTATTGATAGCGATTTTGCTAGATTTAACACTATTATTACTAGTCTTAAAGCTCTTGATAAAGGCTTCTCGAGCAAGAACTATGTTAGGAAGTTTCTTAGGGCTCTACATCCTAAATGAAGAGCAAAGGTCACAGTGATTGAAGAATCGAAAGATTTGTCATCACTAGCTCTAGACGATCTTATCGGCAATCTAAAAGTACATGAAGTTGTCATGGAAAAAGATTTTGAAATCTATAGAGGCAAAAAGGAAAGAGTTAAGCTAATTGCCTTGAAAGCTAAGAAAGAGTCTAGTGATGATGAAACTTTGACATCCGGAAGTGATGACGAAGAATATGCTATGGTCGTAAGGAACTTTAAGAAGTTCTTTAGAAGAAAGAGTAAATTTTTTAGGCAATCAAGAGAAGAAAAGAAGTCATTCCGACAAAAGGGTAAGAAGGAAGGAAAGAGTGATCGAAAATGGTTTAGATGCGGTGATCCAAATCATCTCATTGGCGATTGTCCAAAACCACCTCGCAACAAAGATCAAAAGGCCTTCATTGGAGGTTCTTGGAGCGATAGCTAAAATGATGCAGAGGACAAAACTAACGATGAAACTTGTCTCATGGCTCAATCTTCAAATGAGGTAACTTTTAACTCTTCTTATTAGAGTGATAATGCTTCTTCTCTTGATAACGATAGTATGCAGTTAGAATATGATAACTTGTGTGAAATTAGCTTAAAATCATTAACAAGAATAAAATTTTGAAAACTAAAAGAGATCTTTTTGAAAAAGAAATTTTAAAATTGAACGAGAAAATTAAGAGACTTGAGAGAAATAAAGAAATTGATATTACGTGTAAGTTATGTCAAGAGCTTGAGTTAGAAAACGCTAGACTTAAGGAAACTTAAGTTTAGTTTGTAAAATTTGATAAAAGCGCTATTTCACTAAAAGAAATGTTAAACAATCAAAAGTCATCTAGTTGTAAAATAGGTCTAGGATTCGATAGTATTAAAGCGTCAACAAGCGGAACCAAATCCATAAACTTTGTTGGGTCGTCTGCTGGAATTGCACCAGACGGATCCACCATAAAGGCGCACGGATCCACCATACCTGGATCTGTGGATCCGTCAAGTAGTGAAGAAGCGGCAGAACACGTTTTTAGCCCACCTATGTCTTCGAGATCAGATTTTGTCATTACTAGAAAGAAACTAATACATAACAAAATTGTTGATAGAAATAATGCCTAAAAACATTATTACTATTTTTCACATCCTTACATTTTGATAATCACAAAATATAAAAACATTCAATGAAAAAATAAAACATAAACAAGTAATTAGTGGTTAATATTCATTTCAAACTTATATCACTCCAAGGTATGAATAAACAAATGCTTGATGCATTTTATGATCAAATGAAACTTTTATAAAATGTTGTAAACTTTTTAAAAACATCACAAAACATTTTTTACATTTAAAAGAAATGTTTTATTCAAATAATAATTTGAATGCAAATTTTTAGACCTAAACGGCTAAAATTTCTATAAAAAGCACCTCCCTTAATAGTCAAAAAAGAAGCGATTAATAAGGGCTGCCCCTTAATTACATGGCGGCCCCTTAATTTTAAGGGCCGAAATTCCCTATTTAAGGGCCGGGCATAGACCCCCGCCCTCCAGTCTGTCTAATAAATACTAGACTTCCTCTAACTTTTTTCCACCTTTTGCACACATTCTTTCCTGCTTAAAACAGCCCACATATCCTCTCTAAAATCCTTTGCTCATTAATCATTTAGCTTTGTTTCCAATGGATCCAAGCTCCCAATTACCTCAAGTGCAAAGAAGATACTCCATTCATCGAGTAAAGAAGTATTACACCACATCCTATTACGAATCTTGTTGCATCCATATCATTGGAAATCTTTGTAAATCATAAAGTTATGTCGTTTAGGATTGGTATTGTTGTAAGTATTGTTGATCTTGTGATCCTTTTTAGTACTGTTAGTAGTTTTAATATATAGTAGTGTGGTGAGAAAAGTTTGAAGGTGTAAAGTTGTAAGATTAAAGAAGTTTTGAAGTCGGATCAGGTGTGAAGATCGTTGTGTAGTGAAGTTGTGAAGTAGTTTTGAAGTTGTGTTGCGATAGATTGGTTCAAGCTAAATTAGAAACTCACATCTACTTGGTCATAAATTGAATAAAAAAACGTTTGTACGTTTTCTCCGCCTAAAGGTACTAGTACATATGAAAGAAAACTCTGAGTTTGGGTGCTCGGGATGAGTAGCCAAGAAGAGCTTTCGTAACCGAACACTATAACCAATTCCTTGTTTGCGGTTTGATCTTTCCAACTCTTATCTTTTATTTACTTCTACATATTTACATTGTTCATATTGTGCAAGTATTGACTTCACAAAAAGTCGAATCTAAGTTTTTATAAATAAATTTTAAATATTAAATTAAAAAGCGGTAAACTATTCAACTCCCCCTTCTAGTTTTCCACAAAAATTGAAGAGTCAAAGAAACTGTCATTAAAACCATCACTTAAAAGTGGTTTAGGTTACGTCAAAACCGAATTTAGGTCGAAAACGACCCACCTAGAAGAAATAACTTTTCACAACCTAGACACAACACACCTCAACCAAGAAGAAACTCTAGAGAACCAATTCACCAAAACTTCTATCCTATGAATTGGAATAACAACCAAAGTCAAGGTTTTGTATACATGAGAAATTGTATCCCATTTCAATATCTCAATCAATTGCAACAATTGCAAGGGATGTACAACACTAACGTTTTCGGACCCATGAGATATTAGGGACCAAACGCTTAAATTTGTTTTTATTGAAATAGGTATGCTTGAGAACGTGTTTGGAGCTGGACGAATGGATTAAATATAGTGGTTGCTCCAAACATATGACCGGTAACAAAAGTCTATTCTCTACCTACAAAGCAAACAACGGAGGTAATGTTGTTTTTGGAAGTAACTTAAAAGGAAAGATCATAGGCAAAGGTACGATTTCTAACGACTCTCTTACTATATCTAATGTAGAACACGTAGACAACTTAGCATTTAATTTACTTAATGTCGGTCAAATTTGTGACAATAAGTGTAGAGCCTTATTTATGGAAGAAGGTAGTGAAATAATTAAAATGGTAAAATCATAAGAAAAGGGATTAGGAAAAATGGCTTATACGTAATTAAATTAGAAAATAAGTCTCAAGACAAACTATGTCTTGCCACGGTAGTGGATAACTCTACCTTATGGCATAGAAGTCTTGGTCACGCAAATATGCGTTTAATTCAATCTTTGTCATCCAAAGAATTAGTTAGAAACTTACCTAAGCTAAAGTATGATAAACATTTTTGTGATGTCTGCAAAATTGGGAAGCAAGCTCATGCGAGTCATAAAGCTAAAAATATGGTTTTCACTAAAAGATATCTATAATTATTACATATGGATTTATGTGGTCCGTTGGCAATCAAAAACTATGGAGGTAATTTATACACTTTAGTACTGTAATGAATTATTCCTAGAGATACATGACTAATTTCAAAAACAAAATGAAGCATTTGAGAAATTTGAAATATTAAGTAGGAAAATTCAAAACCAACTAGGAAGTTCTATAGTAGCTATTAGAACGGATCATGGTCGGGAATTTGACAATGAAGTACAATTCGGAGCTTATTGTGACGCACAAGGAATTACTCATAATTTCTCAGCTCCACGTACTCCGCAATCAAATGAGGTAGTAGAAAGAAAGAATAGACCTCTACAATAGATGTCTAGGACTATGTTAAACGAATAATCTATTCCACAAAATCTTTGGTGTAATGTCGTTGATACGTCAACTTACATTCTTAATAGAATCCTAATTCGACCAATACTAGGAAAACCCCCTTATGAAATATTTAGAGGTAGGAAACCCTCTTAGAATATTTCAAAGTATTTGGAAGCAAGTGCTTCATTTTAAATACTAAAAACTATCTAACCAAGTTTGACCCAAAGTCATACGAATGTGTTTTTTTAAGATATTCTCAAAATAGTAAAGCATATGTAGTTTTAAATAAACATACAATAAAAGTCGAAGAATCACTTAACGTGACATTAGATGAAAGTCCTCCTCCTACCAAATTATCACCATTAGTTGATGATGATGTTGGTGAAGAAAAAGCTATAGAAAATAATACAAAGGTAGTAAACATTAGTAATAAAGAAGATAAGTCGATAGAAGTTGACGAAGTAGTAAACATTAAGGATTCCAAGAATCATCAATTAGAACCAGTCATAGGTAATCTTAATCAAAGGACATTAAGATTACAAGCCCAAAATCATAGTAATTTCTTTCGTTTTATTTCTACCATAGAACCAAAAAATGTTAATGAAGCATTAGGAGATGAAAGTTGGGTTATAGCTATGCAAAAAGAATTAAATCAATTTGTAGTTAATGATGTTTGGGATTTAGCTCCTCTACCCATTAGTCAAACCGTCATAGGAACAAAATGTGTCTTTAGAAATAAATTAGACGAAAACTGTCACACCCCGACAATGGCAAAAACTCAGGAATGCAACATAATGATCAATCATAACACAAGATACAAAATAGAGAAAACTACATTGCAAAAACTTCAAGTGCTACGAAGACCATCAACCTCGAACAACCTCGAGTGATGTCCTAAATCGCAACTAAAATCCACAATCTCTTACAATTATTCATAAGCCCTCACAGGGGTTCATAATCCAAACTTAAGACAAACTTCCAAACACTAAGAACCAAACAAAATAAACAAAGCAAGGCTTCATATGAAATTCCGCTCGGGGATACTTCTAAGTCTGCTATCACAATCACCAAACTATTTCTCTTTCACTTCACCTAAAAATGATACTTGAAAACGTCAACAATAATGTTGGTGAGCTCGTAGGTTTGACCTTAAACCCAAAAGCTGTGCCAATATCTCAAAATAGTGGACAATAGTGATATATGACAGTGAATATATGCAAACAACCTAGCATCACCGCTAATCAATAACCATATGTCACTTACGCACCTAAAGGGCCTACCAGCTGGAGCACTAAAATTAGGGCAGGACCACACACAAACCAGGGTAGGCGTACCCATCCGCTCCAATAATCACACAAATACTGGGTAGGCGTACCCATCCGATCCAATAATCACACAAATACTGGGTAGGCGTACCCATCCGATCCAAACAATCATGCATCACATAATATTCACATAGTAGTCATAAGCACATAACTTGTACCAAAAACAAAACCACATTTCGCATAGATCAATTCAAAACATTTCAAAATACATTTGAGTATCATTTTCCCCCAACGGAAAAACAATAAAAAGTGGGACTACAAGAACTCACCTCAAGCAAGTCTTTAGCAACCAAATCTCAATCACACAAGCAAATGCAACGACGCCCGCACACGACCTAGTCCAGTTAATGTCCCAATTTAATCATCCATTTCCAAAACAATCTTCACGTTTGATGCATAGAGTTTAGACGCATTGTACAATTACTCATAACATTTTAGTGGTGTGATGGTTGACGACATATCCCAACAATCATATCAATCCCATTACTCGAAAATACATACTTATACTATTTAGAGAAAATAGATAAGTAATCTAAGTAAATATTTATAATTAATAATTATAAATATATTTTGATAAGTCCATTCGGTAACCTTGGTCACCTCAAAATAATCATATTAGAGTTGAAAATGAAACGTTTACTCATAGTAAATATATTTGAGAAGTTTCGAGAAAAATTATATTTTTCGTCTTTTAGTGAATTTATTAAATAAATAAAATAATTAAATAATATTTTATTTTTTTAAATCAAAAATCATATTTTTAAGAAAATTTCTAAGTATAAATTTTTTACGAAATTTTGACATCATACAACGTTTTCCAAGGTTAAAACCTTATTTTCAACACTTTTCATAAATTCGACACTTTTCAACAAAACTCTAAAATCTCAATCCTTAATGTTTACTAACACGTTTTTCCCAAAATATCGTTCAATATCACTTCATAAATACATTTTCACTTTCAAAAGTCGGTTAAAACTCTCATAGCAACTAAATATCGCATATTAGGCTTTAAGGCCCAACAAGGGTCCATTAAGATATTTATAAGTCCAAAATACGATCCAAGTCCAAAACCAAGGTCCATTTACATACATAAGCTTATACCAATAAGTAGAAAATAATCTGGACCACAATAAGCCCTCTCATTAAGCCATGGCTTAAATAGACTTATTGGACCGTGAGTCCATAAGTTCAAAAATACGTATATTAAGCTTGAAAATAAGCTAATAAGCTACGTGTCGCATTTGGTTACCACCATAAGCCTTAAAAATAGTCCACAACATACGCCATAACACAAAATAATCAAAATCATTTTCCTAGTGATTTTGGGAAGTTTTCGTGGCATATAAGCCTAAAATAAGCCAAGAAATAGCTTAAAAATAAGCCTGAATAAGCTATACAAGCTACTATAAAAAAAATAAGCTATCTAGCAACATATATTATTCAACCATCATGACCACAACATCAAAACTACAAAAATCATTTTTTTTCCTTTTTATAACCCACGAACCAAACACAACCTTTTTATTCGTTTCGCTTCCAAAAATCGGTTTTCACAACGATCAACTTGTACAACTAACATCTATGCATCAAAATAAACCCAAAAGGACAAACGAAATTTAAATTTGAAAACTTAGAAGAAAATCTTCAAAAATGTGTATTTCGACACGAACTGGACAACCCAAACGTTGTTTAAATGAATACCCAAATACTCGTATCAACCCGGAATATCACGTTCTCGATCAAAGTTGGAAAATTTATGGATGTTTGTTGGTGGCTTAGTTCGGACGCACAAGCACACACACTTAAGTGTGTGTTTTTTTTTGAAAATGAAATGGAATTATGAGAAGCTAGTGGAAGGAATATATTTGTACACCTTTGAGACACATTAGCTAAAATTAAGTTACCTTGTCTCCTTAACCATCCCATGATCGGCTATGGCATCCAAAGAGGCCTCGGGTCTTTCTTTTCGTGTCGGTATCCATTAAATACTCGTAAAACTCAACTGTAAAATTTACCCCAAAGTTAATTAGCATTTTTATTCACTTTAAAAATACTTTTCCATTAACCTAGAGTATTCACACGACATATTTTCACTTTAAACCCTTCGAAACTCATTTGGACATTAACGGACGTGTCAGACTCGTTTTTTTGGCATTTCTCAAAATTCACGGGTCAAATCACCCGGAATACAAATAACACAATAATACCTTCCAAAAGGGATTATTAATCACAATAAACCATAAATCACCACAATTCTCATAAAGTAACCACCGTCAACACGGTACAAAATCTGAATAAACTGACAAAAGTCAAATAGTCAAAGGACTATAAATGAAATATTCAGAACACAAAACGGGCAAAGGTTACAAAAACGGTATAGTATCTAGGAATAAGGCTAGATTAGTGGCACAAAGATATAATCAACAAGTAGGTATAGATTATGATGAAACATACGCTCCAGTAGCTAGGTTAGAGTCTATTAGAATACTTCTTGCTATTGCTTGTACAAATGACTTCAAATTATACCAAATTGACGTCAAAAGTGCTTTTCTAAATGGTTTTATAAACGAAGAGGTTTACGTTGCTCAACCTCCGAGTTTTATCGATTTTGAAAAACCTAATCATGTGTATAAACTCAAAAAGGCTGTATATAGTCTTAAGTAAGCGCCTGAGGCTTGGTATGATAGACTAAAATCATTTTTACTAAAACATGAGTATTCCATGGGAATGGTTGATAATACTCTTTTCACAAAGAAATTTAAATCACATCTTATCATTGTTCACATATACGTCGACGACATTATATTTGGATCCACGTGTCAAAACTTGTGTGATGATTTTGCAAAAATCATGCACGATGAGTTTGAAATGAGTATGATGGGGGAGTTGAACTTCTTCTTTGGTCTTCAAATAAAACAAATGGAAGACGGGATATTTTTCAAGCAATCCAAGTGCATCAAGGAGATGTTAAAGAAGTTCGGGTTTGAAGACTCCAAACCTACCAAGACGCCGATGTCGACGGAGATCAAGCTTACTAAGAACTATGAAGCCGACTCCATGGATAGCTCTAAATATCGAGGTATAATTGGTAGTTTATTTTATTTAACCGCAAGTAGGACCGATATTATGTTTAGTGTTTGCTTATGTGCTCGTTTCCAAGAAAATCCTAAGACTACCAACTTAGAAGCCGTTAAGCGTATATTTAGGTATATTAGGGGAACTATCCACTTAGGTTTATGGTATTCGAAAGGAACCGGAATAGAAACTATAGTTTATGCCGACTCCGACTACGCAGGTGATTACGTTGATCGTAAAAGCACTAGTGGCGTTTGTACGTTTATGGAATGTTGTTTAACATCTTAGTTCGCTAAGAAACAAATGGCCCTTGCTATCTCCACGACCGAAGCTGGATATGTATCCGCCGGAAAGGTGTAACAACCGACAATTTTCGAATTTTAAATGATTATTCTACCCTTTGACTTTTCGGGTCCGACCTGACTTTTTTACTTTTAACCTTTTATTGTCCCATAAAAACCATTACCGCATAACTGGTAAAATTTTCGAAACATATTTTAAATAATAAATCATATTTATTATTTCATACCTCATGTACAAATTTATTTTTAACTTATTTGACTTGAAAACGACAAGATATATGTTATTCCTAAGTTGACTTATCAAAAGTGACTCACTAAATCACGTTTTCATGACTCGGACTCTAAAGCAATTTGATGTAAAACAACATTCCGGACAACTTTTTAGTTTTGCCCGAGACCCGAAAACAAGCAGAAAATGACTGAAATACCCTCCCAAAATTTTAGAAACGAGAACAACACGTACTGACACGAAAATAATTAAATTATATTTAATTATAACTTTTTATTAAATAAATAAAAAGAAATATTTAATAAATCATTTAACATTTTATTCAAAAGCGTTTATTGAAACGCATTCAAGTTAAAGTTTTATTTTTCGGACAAGCTTACTCGATGACCACACAATAAATAACAAACATTTAAATAAATTTCATAAAACATTTATAAAATACTAGTCATGTAAATACTCATTTTTGTGGGAAAATTTATTTGGAACGCAATGGCGCAAGTTTCGTGTTTTGAATCATCCGTTAACTAGCTTAAACAAGTCTTGAACCATTATTTACAAAAAAATTACACTTTTAGTCCCTGTAAGAATATTTATAATTTTTACCCTAAACTATCCTACACTTGCTGCTTTGTTTTAAAACTTTGCACTATATAAACAAAATCATTAGGGTTTCATTTCATTTTTCATAACCCTAGCCACACACCTCCTCCCTCCTCTCATTTTTCCGGCGTCGCTCCGCCACCTCCGGCCAACTTCCGGCCACACCACCGACACTCATCCCATGACACCACCGCCACACTCCATCACAGATCCACCCTCATCACCACCATCCTCGTCACTAACATCATCGACACCACTGCCACATCATCATGACCACTCCATCATCATCGTGACCCCCACCGCAGCTCAGCCACCACCCAAACGATCCTACCGTTACCACCATCACCAATGTCACCCCTCAGCGTCGCCACCATCTCTGCGCCACCAGTCACCACGACCACCTCACCACCCCCATCACCCTCACAGCCACCACCATGGTGTGCGTCTGGTTCTTGTTGCACCACAGAAGGGTGCGTTTTGGTTTAGTAAAACCACACAGGGTGCGTTTGGTTTTCATAACATAGGGTGCGTTGGACTTCATAGAAAAAGGGTGCGTTGGTTTGGGTTTTGCACTAGCAAAGGGTGCGTTCGGCTTGGTTCTAACAGTAAACACAAAGGGTATGTCTGTTTTTTGTGGATGAACAGCTTTAGGGTACGTTTGGTTTTGTAAAACGACCACAAAGGGTGTGTTTGGTTGTGCAAAAACGCAATAAGGGTGCGTTTGGTTTAGCGAAACAACATAGTGTGCGTTTGGGTTATCAGATTCACGACATAGGGTGCGTTTGGGTTAACAGAAAAACCATAGGGAGCGTTTGGTTTAGCAGATTCACTATAAGGGTGTGTTTGGGTGAGCAGAAACACCGTAAGGGTGTGTTTGGGTTAGCAGGAAATTGGATAGGGTGCGTTTGGGTTAGCAGGAAATTGAATAGGGTGCGTTTGGGTTAGCAGAAAACAGCAAGGGTGCGTTTGGTTTATATAGATCGACAATAAATATATCGTAAGATTTTATAAATATAAAACCGGATATAATGGTGGTTTAAATGGTTAAATAAATGTAATATTTATTATTTTGTTTAGTTTATATATATATATATATATATATATTTAAAACGCGCGGGTGTTTGCAATGTTGATTGATTTATTAAGAGGAAAAACATTGAATTTTATAAATATGGAAACGATAAAAACGCGCAGGTGTTTGAGATGTTGATTGATATTATATAGAGGAAGAAACATTGATTATTATTAAAAATTGGAAACGTCTTATAAACGAATAGGTCATGCCGAAATTTTTATAAATTTCTATATTTATTAATTTTCACTATAATTATACTATTTTAGAAACCCGATAAAAGAACGAAGTTATATAATTTTAAGATTTTATAATTGGTCATCATACGTTAAATAAACGAAAACCATACTTTTACAAATGAGACAATTGTTTTGGTTACAACCCGTCGAGGAAACGAAATACAAATTTATATTTTATAAATTCCCGACTAGAAAATAAAATCATAACTTTTGTAAAAGGTTTAGAAACATCGTTTACATAATTCGTAAATTTAAGACGTATGTCTACTTTTATGCAAGGACTTTTTATTAAGTAAAATTGGTGTCGAAATATTTTGTTTCAATTATTTTCTCACGTTCCTTATTTAATACTTGCAAAGTATTATATACCTCGATTATTCTTTTGGGTGTTTGTCCTTGTTATATAATTCACCATATGAATTATATACTTGTCCATTTTTCATATGTAATATATAAGAAATATATTACATACTTGGCTTTCATTTTTCGATTTGTTTTATTTAACCAACCACCAAATTATTACAACTTGGACTCTAAATCTTTTATCAACGTGTCGCGTTGATGTAACCATTCATCCGATAACCCAAATACATTATCATAAGCTAGTGAGTCATAGCCGTTAAGATAAATCGCAACTCCTTGGTCGAGCCGTTCCGGTTTTTGTTTGTGTTATGCTTAATATGTGCACTTCTGCCAATCATTCTTCATCATTGAGGTGAGTTTATAGCCCTATGTTTTACTTGTTTGACATATATTTTTAGGGTGAGAACATGCTTGTTTAGAAATATATTTACATGGTTGATTACAAAATTGTTTACATACTCATTACAAACTTGGTTACTTGATTGATATCACACCCTTTCTACTTATGGATTTAAGTATTTAATGATGTTTATGAATACAATGGTTATTTATTCATTGGACACAAGTGTTTTTAGTTACCATCTTCTGTTTACATGTTACATAAGTAGCGATTAGACCACTCTTTTGCCCGAACTATCATGAACCGTCAATTGCTTGACCGACTGTACTGGTTAAGTAAGCGTGAGTGTTATAAATGGATCTATTGGAACTAATTATCCCTATCCGGGTGAGTAGCGCTCACTACCCATGGGGCTCCCGATAAACGGATATATGTCATGTTATATCTCATTGGGGTACTGTCCTTGTCAACCACCGGTAAGGGCATAATAACACTTGGCATATTAATATGCGACAAAAATTAAGCTTTCGGTGGTCATGAGCTTAGCGCAACAGTAGATACATTTAAGTGTGATACCTAGTACTGTTATAGTAGTCACATACGTTTTGGAAATCTTGTGGTCCACCCTACTTTGTTGAACATTACTGATTACTAAACACTTTTCATTTATACTGTGGTGAAGCAGTAGACACTATACTTTTTTTGGTTCTACATTTACACTTACATTTTCGCAACTATTATAAGGATTGAAATAGTCATACATACTTTATAAATCTTTTGATTTCAACATTTACATTTACAAAAATCTATGAACTCACCAACTTTATGTTGACACTTTTAAGCATGTTTTTCTCAGGTGAATTAGATGCTTGGCTTACTTGATGTGCATTGGAGTCTAAATTGACAAGATTTCATTCATGGATTTCTACATACATACGAATGATCAAATCTCGTTGTATTGCTTTCAAGCTTTTCATTGTGATGCAATTATGCGACAAATGTTATATCAATTTCAAGAAAATCAACGAGATTACTTTTCAAACGACACATTTAAAGGTCGTTCTCTTATGTCTTGTGCTGTTGTATTATAAAGTAACGCCCCCGGACATATTTTCACTGCGACGCATTTTTTGAGGGTGTTACAGATTGGTATCAGAGCACTGGTTATAGAGAACTAGGTTGCATATTTTACCCTAGACTATAACCGTTTTCACAAACATTGCATCACATCAAACATTTTCAAAGTGCATACACACTACTTGCTTACTTGCTTACATTGCTTGTTACATTACGTGCTTACATGACATACATATATAATATATATGCCTACATCCCTTTTGCGTATATTGTACATTTATTTATATAAGAGTTAATTATATAAATACTAGAATATTTCTTAAGACATTGTGAGTTATACAATGGTCTCATTTTACTTCTTAGACATTGTGGGTTACACAATGGTCTCACTTCGTTATCAGACATTGTAAGTTGTACAATAGCCTCTAAAACTTTTTCATAACCTTATACAATATCGTTTTACACGAAACCCGTCACAGTTTTGGTTTACATGGAATTATGTGTGAATATAAGTATTACAAGTCTTGTATGGGAGGGACTTGTAATAGGAGGATTAATACGATAATTGCTATGTTAACTCGTTCATAAGACCTTTATCCTATTTACTTTAACCGTGTACTCATCAACTATTTTGAACTCTATGTCGATCTCCCCTGATTGTTTTACTCCCCGTCTCTGAAGGCAAGTTTTAAACACTCGTCCCATACTCATTAGAGCACTCGCATCGTTATGCCATCCATCACCTTAAAGATTTTGTGAGTATGCGTATTGCATCAGAAATTATTAAGTAGGATGATTTATAATCTCTTTATTTGAAAGGATTGAGACGCCTCTTCATTTAAATAAATAAATTGTAAATCACCGAACTATAAGTTTATCATTTCTTACTTACATAAATTTGGACGCTTCTTTATGTAAATAAGGAATTATAAATGAGGGGGCTTAATGGTATCCAATATGACACGAGTACGAACTTGAACCCAACAATCACCGAAATCCGTTAAAAAGGTCTAGAAACACAATCGTGTCTTACCACTCAGCAGAATCTTAAGGCCTCACTTGAGCTACCTTATCTCATTCTTAAGTTATTACTTTTGCCGTTACAAATCTTTACGATCATGAACTGTTTGTGGAGCTAACCGACTTGTGCACACTTGAACTAATGGATTTGATTCATCCTCGAACTAACGATTGAGTACCATATTCCGTTGTCTATCGCATAAGCTCTCCCGCGAGCTTCTCCCATTTGTTGAACTTTATTCTGGGAATATTGTTTCTCGAAATGTCCTCACTCTCTGCATCCCATCACCATTTGTTATAGTTATCGTCGTTATGGTTACTGTTGTTGGGTCCTGGAGCGGTCCCAGCTTGTACAACTTTATCCAATAGATAATGCAACCCCCTTAAGCCAGATAAACACCTATCGGCGAAACATCTAGTCGAACTATTCATTTCGGGCCACTAGTACGAAGACTTAGGTCGCGATACATCCTAGTACTGCCAAGTAAGTTGAACACTTACATTCATTAACCTCGTCCGTTATTAATCATCAAACATTACAGATATCAGAAACAAGACTCCGTCCCTAAACATTTAAAACTTTATACAAACATACTCATGCGACTACACTTTCTACTTCGATGCTTTCACTATTAAGAGACTTTCTTTATAACGCATTTATATCAGTCATAAGACCTCTAATGAGATTTTTTTAGATACCTATTTTGATGGATTAAATATCCTGGTCAAACCTAGCTAAATTTTTTGGTATATTGAGAAGTGTCGAAACATCTAATTTTGCTTACTAAAGTTATCAACGACATGTTTAAAAACTGGTTATTAAATCTGAAATCTTTTCCTGATCACACAATAGGTTAAAAAGAATCGAATCCCGGGACGGGATTCCTTTAAGGGGTAGGTACTGTAACAACCGACAATTTTCGAATTTTAAATGATTATCCTTTGACTTTTCGGGTCCGACCTGACTTTTGACTTTTAACCTTTTATTGTCCCATAAAAACCATTACCGCGTAACCGGTAAAATTTTCGGAAATATTTTAAATAATAAATCATATTTATTATTTCATACCTAATGTACAAATTTATTTTAAACTTATTTGACTTGAAAACGATAAGATATATGTTATTCCTAAGTTGACTTATCAAAAACGACTCACTAAATCACGTTTTCATGACTCGGACTCTGAAGCAGTTTAATGTAAAACGACATTCCGGACAACTTTTTTGTTTTGCCCGAGACCCAAAAACAAGCAGAAAATGACTGAAATACCCTCGCAAAATTTTAGAAACAAGAACAACGAGTACTGATTCAAAAATAATTAAATTATATTTAATTATCACTTTTTATTAAATAAATAAAAAGAAATATTTAATAAATCATTTAAGATTTTATTCAAAAGCGCTTATTGAAACGCATATGTTCAAGTTAAAGTTTTATTTTTCGGACAAGCTTACTCGATGACCACTCAATAAATAACAAACATTTAAATAAATTTCATAAAACATTTATAAAATACTAGTCATGTAAATACTCATTTTTGTGGGAAAAATCATTTGGAACGCAATGGCGCAAGTTTCGTATTTTGAATCATTCGTTAACTAGCTTAAACATGTCCCGAACCATTATTTACCAAAAATTACACTTTTAGTCCCTGTAAGAATATTTATAATTTTTACCCTAAACTATCCTACACTTGCTGCTTTGTTTTAAAACTTTGCACTATATAAACAAAATTATTAGGGTTTCATTTCATTTTTCATAACCCTAGCCACACACCTCCTCCCTCATCTCATTTTTCCGGCGCCGCTCCGCCACCTCTGGCCAACTTCCGGCCACACCACTGACGCTCATCCCATGACACCACCGCCACACTCCATCACAGATCCACCCTCATCACCACTATCCTCATCACCAACATCATCGACACCACTGCCACACCACCACGACCACTCCATCATCATTGTGACCTCTACCGCGGCTCAGCCGCCACCCAAACGATCCCACCGTAACCACCATCACCAACGCCACCCCTCAGTGACGCCATCATCTTCGTGCCACCAGTCACCACCACTACCTCACCACCCTCACAGCCACCACCATGGTGTTCGTCTGGTTCTTGTTGCACCACAGAAGGGTGCGTTTTGGTTTAGCAAAACCATACAGGGTGCGTTTGGTTTTCATAACATAAGGTGCGTTGGATTTCATAGAAAATGGGTGTGTTAGTTTGGGTTTAGCACTAGCAAAGGGTGCGTTCGGCTTGGTTCTAACAGTAAACACAAGGGGTGTGTCTGTTTTTTGCGGATTAACAGCTTTAGGGTGCGTTTGGTTTTATAAAACGACCACAAAGGGTGCGTTTGGTTGTGCAGAAACGCAATAAGGGTGCGTTTGGTTTAGCAAAACAACATAGGGTGTGTTTGGGTTATCAGATTCATGACATAAGGTGCGTTTGGGTTAACAGAAAAACCATAGGGAGCGTTTGGTTTAGCAGAATCACTATAAGGGTGTGTTTGGGTGAGCAGAAACACCGTAAGGGTGTGTTTTGGTTAGCATGAAATTAGATAAGGTGCGTTTGGGTAAGTAGGAAATTGAATAAGGTGCGTTTGGGTTAGCAGAAAACAGCAAGGGTGCGTTTGGTTTATATAGATCGACAATAGATATATCGTAAGATTTTATAAATATAAAACCGGATATAATGGTGGTTTAAATGGCTAAATAAATGTAATATTTATTATTTTGTTTAGTTTGGATATATATATATATATATATATATATATTCAAAACGCGCGGGTGTTTGCAATGTTGATTGATTTATTAAGAGGAAAAACATTGAATTTTATAAATATGAAAACGTCTTATAAACGAATAGGTCATGCCGAAATTTTTATAAATTTCTATATTTATTAATTTTCACTATATTTCTACTATTTTAGAAACCCGATAAAAGAACGAAGTTATATAATTTTAAGATTTTATAATTGGTCATCATACGATAAATAAACGAAAACCATACTTTTACAAATGAGACAACTATTTTGGTTACAACCCGTCGAGGAAACAAAATACAAATTTATAAAATATTATTTTATAAATTCCCGACTAGAAAATAAAATCATAACTTTTGTAAAAGCTTTAGAAACATCGTTTACATAATTCGTAACTTTAAGGCGTGTGTCTACTTTTATGCAAGGACTTTTTATTAAGTAAATTGGTGTCGAAATATTTTGTTTCAATTATTTTCTCACGTTCCTTATATAATACTTGCAAAGTATTATATACCTCGATTATTCTTTTGGGTGTTTGTCCTTGTTATATAATTCATCATATGAATTATATACTTGTCCATTTTTCATATGTAATATATACGGAATATATTACATACTTGGCTTTCATTTTTCGATTTGTTTTATTTAACGAACCACCAAATTATTACAACTTGGAATCTAAATCTTTTATCAACGTGTCGCGTTGATTTAACCATCCATCAGAAAACCCAAATACATTATCCTAAGCTAGTGGGTCATAGCCGTTAAGATAAATCGCAACTCCTTGGTCGAGTCGTTCCGGTTTCCGTTTGTGTTGTGCTTAATATGTGCACTTCTGCCAATCATTCTTCATCATCGAGGTGAGTTTATATCCCCATGTTTTACTTGTTTTACATATATTTTTGGGGTGAGAACATGCTTGTTTACAAATGCATTTACATGGTTGATTGCAAAAATGTTTACATACTCATTACAAACTTGGTTACTTGATTGATATCACACCCTTTCTACTTATGGATTTAAGTATTTAAAGTTGTTTATGAATACAATGGTTATTTCTTCATTGGACACAAGTGTTTTTGGTTATCATCTCCTGTTTACGTGTTGCCTAAGTAGCGATTAGACCACTCTCTTGCCCGAAACTATCATGAACTGTTAATTACGGATTGTAAGCGTGAATGTTATAAATAGATCTATTAGGACTAATTATCCCTATCCGGGTGAGTAGCGCTCACTACCCACGGGGCTCCCGATAAATGGATATATACCATGTCAAATCTCATTGGGTGTCTTGGTCAGACACCGGTAGGGCAGAATACACTTGGCATATTATATGCTACACAAATTAGCTTCGGTGTCATGAGCTTAGCGCAACAGTAGATACATTTTATGTGATACTGTATCTGTTATAGTAGTCACATACATTTTGGAAATCTTGTGGTCCACACTACTTTGTTGAACATTACTGATTACTAAACACTTTTCATTATACGACGGTTGAAGCAGTGACACTATACTCTGTGGTTTTACATTTACACTTCATTTTTGGCGATTTATAAGGATTGAAATGGTCATGCATACTTTATAAATCTTTTGATTTCAACATTTAGATATACAAATCTATGAACTCACCAACTTTATGTTGACACTTTAAGCATGTTTTTCTCAGGTGAATTAGATGCTTGGCTTACTTGATGTGCATTGGAGTCTAAATTGACAAGATTTCATTCATGGATTTCTACTTACATACAATGATCAAATCTGTTGTATTACTTTCAAGCTTTTTCATTGTGACTGCAATTATGGGTAAATGTTATATCATTTCAAGAAAATAAGAGATGACTTTTCAAAACGAACATTTAGAGGCCGTTCTCTTGTATCTTCTGTTGTTGTATTATGAGTAACACTCCAGGATTTATTTTCGCCGCGACAATTTTTGGGGGTGTTACATTTATTCAAGCCTCGTTTAATCCAAAGTAATCTTAAAAAATCAAATCAAACTTGGATTCAATTATTCACTTGGACAAAAGAACAATCTTGCTGAGTACATGATACTTCCGGTCGTTGACAATCTCCTACCAATGTTGGACAAGGACTTGTATGATTCTTGGAAAAGTCAAATGGAAATTTACATGCAAAATATAGAGCACGGAAGAATGATACTTGAATCAGTTAAAAACGGTCCACTCATTTGGCCTACTATTAAAGAGAATGGGGTGACCGAACAAAGAAACTTTACTGAATTATATGCTGCTGTGGGGGGGGGGGGGGGATGAGCACAAAATTCAAGCTGATTGTGATATGAAGGAACCAATATCATTTTCAAGGGACTTCAGTGATATATATTACTTGTGAATCTCACAGAGTTGCCAAAGATTTTATGGGGAGAATGCGTTCAATTACTGTGGCAAGGTCACCTATTTGACTAAGCAGGAATGGAGTGTATGCTTATGATGCTTTGATAAGTTTATACATCACAGTGGAATCTTCATAAGTATTACTGAGATTCACTCAGCTGTTTAATGTATGAACATATACAACATGACAAATGAGCAATTTTTAAGTTAATACCAAGTTCTTAAAATGGTTTCCTGAATGGAGTAAGTTATGACTGTGTCAAGCTCGTAAAGGATTTTGGATACTTACCAACTAGTATTCAACTTCATGCATATCTTGAACAACCGACTCATGCAAATGAAGTCTGTTTCGGCGTTGAATGTAATCAAGATTCACTTGCATTGGAATAAGAAGATGACACCACTCACTTCAACACTTATCAGTTTTCATAAACAACAATCATATATTAACAACGGTTTCCACCATTCATATGGATCCATTCATCCCAACAAACATTATCATTATTATTCATCACAACCTCAATCAACAGTCATCCGTTCACATTTTATCCATATCAGTTCAAAATGAATCATCAAACCTCATTGTTCTCCAAATTGCTTATCAATCACCTCAAGGTATAACAACCAATAAATATGACACCTCTTGTGGATCAGGTTTTCGCTATTCCTGTATTCTCTCCAAGAGTTGTTTAAATTCTCCTCTCAACAAGGCAATGGCTTTTCTACGGTGTAGCTTCCTCAAGGTTCCTCCAACCATACATTCAATCTTAGAATTCCTCAAATAAGAAACAAGCACTATTCAAGGATGACAGGGTCACAGTGATATAAGTTTGGAGCAGGTCAAGTTATTATGGTATGGGTATAAAGCAGTAATGCTACTAGTTTTGAAGAAATAATGCAAGCGGACAGGCAAGGGTCTGTTAATGGTATATAAATGATCAAGGTGAAGGGAAGATGGTAGGGAAATGCACTCAGCTAAGCAACACGGAAGCACATGGTAAAAAGGATAAAGCATGTTAGCTGAAGCTCACGGAACTGGACAAATTTTAGATGAAGAGCAACTCGTATTTCTTGCAGATCCAGGGGTTCTAGATGGTCAAGTTGTTCAAACAATCATTCCAAAGAATGCTGCTTTTCAGACTTAGGATCTTGATACTTATGATTATGATTGTGATGATATCTCGAATGCAAAAGCGATTCTTATGGCCAACATTCAGACTAAGGTTTGCGTAATCATTAGAGGTACTTATTTTGAATTCTTAATGATATGAAATCAAAGTGTGCATGCAATGCAGGATTTTGAACAACCACCAGTTAGGATTTTACAGGATAATGAGATACATAGTGATAACAATATCATTCCTTACTCTTAATATTTGCAAGAAACACAATAGGCAAATGTTCTAGATACTAATTTACAGACACAACAAGATTCAATGATCTTATCTGTGATTGAACAAATATTGAAACAAATGATTAATCATGTAAATAATTGGGAAAAGGCTAATAAGGAACATAATAATGGATCAGTAACCACTAAGCTAGAGAGATATAAAAAACGAGTCAAAACTTTTGAACAACGTCTTAATATTGATTTAAGTAGTCGTGAAAAAATGATTGATTCTCAAATAGATGATATGATATGACTAAAGCTCCATTGTTTTTAAGGGCCGAAGCAATCAATACAGCCTGTTACACCCAAAACCGTTCATTAATCCGTCGTCGAAACAACAAAACTCCATATGAGTTTATGCAAGATAAGAAACTGGATTTATCATTCTTTCTTGTCTTTGGTGCACTCTGTTATCCTACCAATGACAATGAAGACCTGGGGAAATTAGATGCAAAAACTGACATTGGTATTTTTGTTGGTTACGCGCGCAAATAAGCGTTTAGAATATACAAACAAAAAGAAACCCGAAAAATTATTGAAACAATTCATGTGACATTTGATGAGCTGACAGCTATGTTTAACAATTCAGTTCAGGACCGGGCTTATTCAATGGGAACTCCTGAACATAAAGTTCAGGACTTGTTCCAAACCCTGTTTCTCAACAACCTTGTATTCCACCACCAAGAGATTATTGGGATCACTTGTTTCAACCTATGTTCGATGAATACTTCACTCCTCTATCACTTTCTAGTTCTCCAGTTCAAGAAGCTGCTGCTTCGAGAGCTGTGGATTTAGCCGATTCTCCTGTGTCAACTTTTCATAGACAGGATGCACCATCATCAAGTACTCCATCAACATAAGAACTAGGAATAATCTCTAAACATTTCTCAAGGTTTTGAAGAATCACCAAAAACACCAATCTTTCATGATGATCCACTTAATGAATTCTATGACGACTCGATTCTTAAGATCATATCGAATTTGAGACAAACCTACACTCCATGTGAACACTTGGTAAATGGATAGGATCATCTATAGCAACGTGTTCGGTGAATCCTTTGCTCTGTCTCTACCAGAAAGCAACTTTAAACTGACGCCATGTGGTGTTATTTTGATACCTTCCTAACTTTTGTAGAACCAAAGAACTTCAAACAAGCAATGACCAAACCGTCATGGATCGATGCAATACAAGAAGAAATTCATGAATTTGAAAGGATACAAGTTTAGGAATTGGTGTGTGTCAGATACGTGTTATTGATCACTCTTAAAATGGATTTATAAAGTCAAGACGGTCGAATTTGGCGGGGTACTAAAGAATAAGGCTAGACTATTTGCTCAAGAATTCAGGCAAGAAGAGGGGAATCGATTTCGAGGAATCATTTGCACCGCTTGCTTGAATAGAGGCCATCCGTATCTTCGTAGCAAATGCCGCTCATAAGAATATGATGATCTACCAAATGGACGTCAAAATGGCTTTCTTATATGGAAAGCTCAAAGAAGAGGTCTACATTTTTCAACCAGAAGGATTTGTTGATCAAGACAACCCATCGCATGTGTACAAGCTAAAAAATTCCCTCTACGGTCTTAAGCAAGCACCATGTGCATGGTACGACATGTTGTCAAGCTTCCTAATCTCACAACATTTCTCCAAAGGTGCAATTGCACTAGTACAAATCTGGGATTTAGTCACACATGGGCAAAATGGAACGGCCACACATTCACATATTTATGTGGCTAAAGGTACCAAAATAAACAACATTTACTAATTAGCCACACATGAAATTTTGATTGTGTGACCATTAGAACTGTATTGCCACACATTCAAAAATTTATGTGGCTAAAGGTAACTGGTAATTTTTTTTTGATTATTTAGCCACATATGAATTTGGAACGCGTGACAAATACAAGTAAGCTTGAAGCATTAGTCACGATATACATATAAAAAGTGACAAATATATGTCACACACTTGAACACTGTAACCAAATGGCATATATGGTCACATAAAGTAATTTTTTATGTGTCTAAATCATACAGTCAAGTTTTGTCACACATGATTTAAGGGTGACTGCTATCTTTTGCTAATTATTTAGCCACATATGAATTTGGAATGCGTGACAAATGAAAAGTAAGGTTGAAGCATTAGTCATGGATATACATTAAATAGTGAAAATATACTTGTCACAACTTGAACACTGTGACCAAGTGCCATATATGGTCACACCAAACTTTTGTCACACATTATTTAAGTGTAGCAAAAATCCAATACATATGGTCACGTAACTTAATATGCTTGTTTAAAGTTTAGTTTGTGTTAGCTTGCCAAAAGCTAATGTGTATAGTCGCATTTACTTCTAGCACGATTTGTGACTTTATTGCCTGTAAATAGCCATAACATATCATAAATGTGTGACTAAATTATTTTTATGGCCACAATTACGGTGATTATATGTAACCAATATATTCATAACAGTCCCATCGTGAAGTATTCATGTGGCTATTATTTAGAGCAAAATGTGAAATCGGTTATCATTAAATTTCATATTAGTCATATTGAGTGTTTGTGTGTCTAAATTAATAATGTCATATATGGTCACATGAAGTGCTTGTTTATGTGTCTAAATCATGAACTCGAGTTTTGTCACACATTATTTAAGTGTAGCAAAAAACCGATACATATGGTCACGTTATTAAGCCTAAACTACTTTTAGGTTTAAAAAAAGCTAAACTCGAAACTATATAATTACTTTCGGTGCCTAAGATAATTGATGCCTTCAGCTTGTTCGAGTTAAGGAGTGAGCAATCATATGTATATATTCCATCGTTATGGATGTGTATATGTGGTTTTGTCGCATTTTCTAGAGCAATGGTATTGGTTGAAAATTAATTTTTGAGCAAGCCGGTAATTTAGAAGCTCTAGAACTTGTGATTGATCATCATTTACTAGACCGAAGCCTGATTAATCATATGATATGAATTCCGCAAGTCCTTGTTCTTGCAAGTGCTCCTTTTAGTGCTAAATTGCTAAAAGTCCTAAGTAAAGAAGTTAAAGTTAAAGAATTTGCGCCAAGCATTAGTTATGATGACCATGGTAAAAAAATTAATAATAAAAAAGTTATATATATATATATATATAGTAGTTTAAAAAAAATAAAGGAGTAAGTCCCGGCACATGAAAACTAGTATATGCTCCCGCTTCAGTATCAAAATCTGCCCTTCAATCAGGTTTATGTGTCAAGTACAAGCCTATGGTAACGGTCTAGATTATATTTGTGCAAATTGAGTGTTTTCACAAAAATATAAACCCCATCTGAGTGGCGGAGTGAATTTTAAATCAAACACATTTCCGTGTGAGGTGCTATGTTATATGTCAATGCCTGAAAAGTTATCTAAACCTGTAAAACTTCTCTTATAAATCTAAATTTTCTCCACGTTACGATAAATGATCTTGTTTTCTCGCTTTTATTGCTTGAGGGCAAGAAACAACTAAGTGTAGAGGGATTTGATAACGCCCAAATTATACATGTTTTCGGTGGCGTTATTTGCATATATTGATCATTTCTCTGAACTTATCCGATACTTAATTAGCATGAAATTGCTTGCGGTTCCTTGAGATTCGAAGTTTAAACACAAACAAAGATCGAGAATTTATGCTAAGAACACAACATACAAAAAAAAAAGATAAAATTCAAGTTCTAAAGTGAAAAAGTACACCGCACTAACCAATTATGCGCCACACTTCTCCTCAAGTCAAAGAATTAAAGACTTGATCAAAATTCAGCATTAACTCCATAAGTACGCCACACTTACTACCTTGTGCGCCGCACTTCCCACCTGATTATGAAGAATTAATGAAGACTTAAATGCTACTGCATTAACTCCCTAAGTACGCCGCACTTACAACCTTGTGCGCCGCACTTTCTTAATAAAACATTTATTACCCACGCAATTAATCACTAAGTACGCCCTACCTACAACCTTGTGCACCACACTTTTACCCCTGACTTAGCCTATAAATAGGAGACGAAAATCACACATTTCAATCAGCCCTCATCCCACAAATCCTTCCTCTTTTTATTACTCAATCATCTCATTGAGAAATTCTTCATCTATTCCACCATAAACACCACACCCTTTTTGAAGATTCAAGATTAAACGATCAAGAACGAAGTAGAATATCAAATTAGTATATTGCAATAATAGAATTTCATGTTGAAGCATCTTATGTTATGAACCTCATAGCCATGAGAGGCTAAATCTCTCATGACTACTCGGTGACGTTATGATAATGAATAAGTGTTTGGTATGATCGTGATCTCTTTAATCTCAAGCTTATGTTGCAATCATGATTATATATATTTATCTGTTTTTCTTATAACTTTGATTATATAATCATACCGGTATAGGTCGAAAGACCCGTTATGATCTATGTGCTTTTAAAGATTTGTCTATGGTCTTTATCGCCTGTGTTGAGAAATCCATTTTCATGCATTTATAAACAAAATAAGTTTTGATATAATAAGTAACTAAACTATTTGAGTGACAATTTTGGGTCTAGGTTATAATATAAGTCTTGAGTTTATTAAGTTAATATGTGAAAACGTTTTCTCACGAGAAATTCTTTTTATAAGTTAAAGGTTCTAAATTCAAGATCATTTCCAACACTTATAAATTATTTTTAACTATCCGAGTAGTCATCTTTATTATCATTGGTAAAACAAAGAGTTATTCTCAAGTTAAAGTTTATTTTCTTTCTGATTATCTAAACACTACTTAAATCCTTGTAGACGACCTGGTCTTACCTAAAAAGATTATACTGCATATGTGGGTTATACTTTTACCCGTATGTTTCCCTATAATAAAATTGGTATTTTCAGTCATTATAAATTTAAAACTTTTGAAACACATCAAAGTTTTTGGTGCCGTTGCCGGGGATTTTTTAAGTTGTTCTGTAGTCAAACCTGGAAAATTACTTTAACTCCCCCTCTTTTTCAAAAATCACCGTACAGTTTTCTGGCAAACTGACCCTAACAATTTCTCTCTTGGATGCATACACGTGCTTCCAATTCTGAACTTGTTGAACCTGAACGTAATCTGAATCAGAGAATTCGTCGACGAAACAGGAGAGTTCCATACGATCAAAGAAACAATCTACCACAACATTGAGAATGTTCTACCCGCAGTTTTACATCAACTACTTCTGTCATTCTTGATGTTCTTCAAACTACAATCAATGGATGATGAACCATGTGGGCTGCCGAGTGTTGTAGTCCTACTCCCAGTTGCAATACTATTCTGAAATACAAACGAGATTGCATAAAAGGTAACTCTTGACCTTATCAAGAAAAAACCATTTGATGGTAGAACCAAAACCGATCCTCATAACATTCATGAATTCCTCGGAATCTGCGATATGTTTAAATACAGAGATACTGAAAATGAAGTTGTCCGCCTCATGATGTTTCCCCTATCACTCACTGGAGAAGCAAAAACAAGGCTGAACGAACTCAATGAAGGAACTATTGAAACATAGGATGAACTTCAAACAGCTTTCATTAGCCGATTCTTTCCCCTAGCTCTTATCGACCAACTCCTCGAAGAAATCCGTGCCTTTTCTCAACATGAAAACAAATCTCTGACCGTACGATTGGCTTTGTATGAATAAAATGCTCTGAAAACTTGCTTTGGTTTAACCTTTTCAAAGGTAATATTATCAAAATCTTTTATCATGGTCTCAACAAAATAACCCAAGAAGTTCTGAATGCCAAAGTTGGTGGTATTTTCCTCAATAAAACGCCAAATCAAGGTTATCAGCTTCTCGAATATAAAGTCTTACTCAAGCTTCGATTGGTTAAAATTGAAAAACAAATACTCTCTTCTAAAAAAACTGTTGCTTCACCGATGAAAGTAATGGTCATCTGATATGACAAAATTATGGCGAAGGATGCATGAAATGAAAAATGGATGCTCAGTCAAAGAACTTTAAAGCACCCAACCTCGATCTTGGAAATTGATTGACATACCCATGTCCCGTGAAGAAGAAGCTAAATCCATGCAAACCTTCCATAAGACTTGTTTTTACAATGATTACCGCGATGAGGATGAATCGCGATAATTGCGTTTAAGCGGACAAAATGAATTAAAATCGAGGACAATTCTAATCCCATCGATGATAAAACTTACGATCTTCCGAAATAAATTCAAACTATTTATGAAGTATCATCAATCAACCAACGCCTTTGTCAAAGAAACATTCATGGACCTCAAAACTCAACTCGAAATAGTAGCTAAAAATCATCAAGCTTCAATCCAGAATCTTGAAACTAAGTTCGATAAACTTGCTGACAAGCAATCTGGACGAACTTCTAGATCTATTCAAGCACATCACCAAACCCATGAGGTAGCAAAGCTTACCAACCAACGCAAGCTCATAACAAGCATGTAAATGCCATATTTACAAGGAGTGGTAAATCCTACAATCCACCAGAAAACCCGAATGAAAAACAAAACAAAATGAAAAACCTAATCCAACTTTGATAGAATGATGAAGATGATGAACCTACACCTCAATTAAAGATTTCAAACCCCGAACCATTAAAGAAACTCGGTTACCCAAACCATACAAACCAAAAATCCCGTATCCTCAACGTCTTAGAAAAGATAAAATGGAAGCCTAATACGATAAATTTCTTGACATGATCCATGTCGTTCGAATCAATGTACCTCTTATTGACGTCTTAGCTAGAATGCCTAACTATGGAAAGTTTCTCAAGGAACTCATAAGCAACAAACACAAAATCGAACAAATCTCTGTCGCTTTCTTAAGCGATGAAAGTTCAGCAATGATCCAAAATAAAGTCCCACCAAAACTCGGAGATCCCGGAAGTTTTCTTATTCCATGTAATTTCAACAAAAAGTTTCTCCTGCAATGCCTTAGCCGATCTTGGTGCTAGCATTAACCTTATGCCATATTCATTATATGCCAAACTATCTTTCGAAACTCTTAAACCTACCAAAATGAGCATAAGATTAGCCGATAGATCATTCCAATACCCTGTTAGGATAGTTGAAAATATGCTCGTTGAAGTTGGTAAATTCACCTTTCCTGCTGATTTTGTTATTCTTGAAATGGAAGAAGATAGTAAAGTTCCCCTCATCTTGGGACTACCATTTCTTCACACTGCTGATGCAGTTATTCGAGTTAAACAGAAACAACTCAATCTTGGAGTTGGAACTGAACGAATGATCTTTAATATCGATTCTGCGATGAAACACTCTTATTCAAACGATGATACCTGTTTTAGTATCGATGTTATTGATGAAATCTTAGAGGAAGATTTTGATGCTCTTCTAGATGAAGGCAGTAAAATCCTTCATTCCATCGAAGGAACTCTTCTCGAAGAAGAAATCTTTGCTGAATTCGATGAACTCATGGCAATGACTGCTGATGAAAACTCTGACTCTGAATCCGACACCGAAGACCCACCATTCGAAAAAATCACCATCAATACAGATTATAAAATCAAGACGTCCCTTGAAGAACCTCCTACGGATCTTGAACTTAAACCCCTTCCTGATAATCTAGAGTATGTATTCTTGGAAGAACCCTCTTTTCTTCCTATTATCATATCATCTCAGCTTACCAAAGAAAAGAAAAACAAACTCGTATATGTCCTTAAAAAGCACAAGCAAGCCTTTGCTTGGAAAACAACTGACATTCCTGGTATTTTCCCATCATTCTGCAAACATAAGATACAACTTCTGGATGATAAGAAACCCGTTGTCCAAAAACAAAGAAGGTTGAATCTAAACATGTAGGAAGTTTTTAAGAAAGAAATTGTGAAACTCTTAGATACCGGTATTATTTATCTAATTGCCGATAGTCCTTGGGTTGGTCCTATTCACTGTGTACCAAAGAAAGGTGGCATGACAGTTGTCATAAACGAAAATGATGAACTTGTTCCAACAAGAACCGTTACGGGTTGGCGAGTATGCGTCGATTATCATAAACTCAATGAAGCAACCGCAAAAGATCATTTCCCTTTGTCATTTATGGATCAAATGTTAGAGAGACTAGTAGGAAATAAATATTTCTGTTTCCTCGATGGTTTTTTGGATATTTTCAAATTCCTATCGATCCTAATGATTAAGAGAAAACAACATTCACATGTCCTTTCGACACATAAGCTTACAGGCGAATGCCTTTCGGTCTATGTAATGCTCCTGCCACATTCCAAAGGTGTATGTTGGCAATCTTTCACGATATGATTAAAGAATCAGTCGAAGTATTCATGGACGATTTCTCCGTCTTTGGAAACTCTTTCTACACATGCCTAAACAACCTTGATAAAATGCTCCAACGTTGTAAAGATGCTCATCTCATCCTAAACTGGGGAAAATGTCATTTCATGGTCAAAGAAGGAATTGTGCTCTGACACAAGGTGTCCAGTGCAGGACTTGAAGCCGACAAAGCCAAAAAATCGATGTGATTTCAAAACTTCCACCCCCTACTAATATCAAAGGTGTTAGAAGCTTTCTCGAACATGCCAGTTTTTACGGACGTTTCATTAAAGACTTCTCAAAAATTGCTCGACCTATAACTAAACTGCTCGAAAAAGATACTCCCTTTGAATTCGAAGATGAATGTCAAAAAGCTTTTAAATCATTAAAAGAGAAACTCACATGTGCTCCTGTGATCGTAAGCCCGAACTGGAATCTTCCGTTTGAACTTATGCGTGACGCAAGTGATTTCGCTGTAGGAGCCATCTTAGGTCAAAAGATGGTAAAAACTTTCACCCGATCTACTTCGCAAGCAAAACCCTTAATTCCGCTCAACAAAAATACACCGTAACCGAAAAAGAACTTATGGCTATAGTTTTTGCATTTGAAAAAATTAGATCCTACCTAATTCTTT
>BQNB010054493.1:0-25243 GCA_026074375.1 Tanacetum coccineum
ATGTGTTGTGCGTTCAGGGATGTTTGTAAAGCAATCCCCTGCCACCAAAGTGTGGCGGGTTAAACAAGTTAAGCAAGTTTGGAAGGCCACATGGAAATTGTTTACCACTATGGGTCATCAGTGGCGACCTACTGGCAGACTATTACCTTTAGGAGATCAGTGGCCTTTAACTTGGAATACTCCACCTAAGGTTTTGCCTATAAAACAATGGAAGCCCACTGGTAGACTTCTCTCGTTAGGAAGACCGTGCCCTCTAGTTAGGTCTACTGATCTTAAGAGTGACTGTATGCCAGCTAATCCAAAGGAAACTAGTTCCCCTGTAGCATATAATCTTGCGTGCACTAACCAACCGGACCCCAATCGCAATTAGGGATCCAATGTATCCAAATCTCCATTTTAGCCTTTGTTCAAATACAGGTTGTACATATCGTTCTCTGGTATTTGGACTCAGGCTGCTTAAAACATATGACTGGAGATCGCTCACGGCTCAAGAATTTCGTAAAAAAGTTTATCAGGACTGTTCGATTCGGAAACGACCATTTTGGTGTAATTATGGGTTATGGGGATTATGTCATTGGTGACAGTGTAATTTCCAAGGTATACTATGTAGAAGGACTTGGACACAATTTTTTCTCTTTCAGTCAATTTTGTGATTCAGATCTTGAAGTTTCCTTCAAAAGCACACATGTTTCGTCCGAGACTTAGATGGTGTCGACCTTCTTAAAGGAAGTTGTGGCACAAACTTATACAGCATTTCTGTTGAAGATATGATGAGGTCCTCTCTCATTTGCTTACTGTCTAAAGCCTCCAAGAACAAATCCTGGTTATGGCATCGCCGCCTGAATCACTTAAACTTTGGCACCCTCAATGATCTTGCTCGTAAAGATCTTGTTAGAGGCTTACCTCGATTGAAGTTTGAAAAGGATTATTTGTGTTCTGCATGCCAACTTGGAAAGAGCAGGAAAGATACCCACAAACCCAAGACGATTAACACCATTATAGAAGTTTTACACACCCTTCACATGGATTTATGCGGATCGCTGAGAGTTCAGAGTATTAACAGGAAGAAATACATTCTAGTTATCGTTGACGACTACTTCAGGTTTACATGGGTGAAGTTTTTGAGATCAAAGGACGAGACTTCCGCTTTTGTAATCAATATGTTAAAACAACTTCAAGTTGGTCTCAACAAAACTGTCCGGTTCGTGCGGACTGATAATGGCACCGAATTCGTTAATAAAGATTTTACTGATTACTATGAAAGCGTTGGTATTACCCACGAGAAGACCGTTCTGAGAACTCCTCAGCAAAATGGCGTTGTTGAATGACGGAACCACACTCATGTTGAAGCTGCTAGGACTATGATGATCTTCTCTAAGGCTCTATTATTTCTTTGGGCAGCAGCTGTTGCTACTGCCTGTTACACCAAAAATTGATCCCTCATACATACTCTTCACGATAAAACCCCATATGAACTTATGCATGACAAGAAACAGGATCTTTCATTTCTTCGTATTTTTGGGGCTCTCTGCTACCCAACAAACGATAGTAAAGATCTTGGTAAATTTAAAGCTAAAGCAGACATTGGGTTCTTTGTCAGTTACACACCAAACAGGAAGGGTTACCGAATCTACAACAAATAAACCCGACAAATCATGGAAACTATTCACGTTACATTCGATGAGCTGACTGGGCAAACGGCTCCTGTATACTTTAGTCCAGGACCCGCACCTATCCTTTTGACGCCTGGACCTATCAGTTCAGGGCTCATACCTAATCCTCCTCCTGCAGCACCTTATGTACCTCCTACCAATAAGGAACTGGAGATTTTGTTTCAGCCTATGTTTGATGAATATTTTGAGTCTTCCACGGTTGATCATCGGGTACCCCATGCTCCTGCAGCTCAAGCTCCAGTCAACCCTACCGGTCCATCAGTATCCATCCTCATTAATCAAGAGGCATCATCGGGAAGACATTCATCATCATCTTCGGATCATCAATCCTCTTTAGTACATCAAGGTGTTGCAGCTGAGCATTCGTTTGAAGTAAATCCTTTTGTTGCGGCTGATCCTGAACCATTTGTTAATGTGTTCGCCCTAGATCATAACTCTGAAGCATCATCTTCTGGGGTAATCGCGAGAACTGAATCCAACCAAACCACTCAGCCTCATGAACATCTCCGAAAATAGACTGCATCTCATCCTATTGATAATATTATTAGGAACCCTTCTCGACCGGTATCCACTCGAAAGCAGCTTGCTACAGATACTTTATGGTGCTTCTACAACTCAGTACTGTCCAAAGTCGAACCGAAAAACTTTAAATCTAATGTTACTGAAGACTGCTGGTTTCAAGCCATGCAAGATAAAATCCATGAATTTGATCGACTGGACGTATGGGAATTAGTGCCACCTCCAGACTGTGCAATGATTATTGCTCTCAAGTGGATTTATAAGGTGAAACTTGACGAGTATGGTGACGTGTTGAAAAACAAGGCACGTCTTGTAGCGAAAGGATATCGTCAAGAAGAAGGTCTTGATTTTGAAGAATCCTTCGCCCCGGTCGCCAGACTTGAAGCTATCAGAATATTTCTTGCCAATGCTGCCAGCAAAAACATGACAGTTTATCAAATGGACGTGAAAACTGCATTCTTAAATGGCGAGCTTAAAGAAGAAGTCTATGTGAGCCAACCAGAAGGCTTCGTTGACCCAGATCGTCCACATCATGTCTACCGTCTGAAGAAAGCTCTTTACGGGTTAAAGCAGGCACCCCGGGCGTGGTATGACACTTTGTCGAAGTTTCTTCTGGCACAAGGATTCTCCAAGGGTGTAGTCGATCCAACCTTGTTCATTCGGAAAACAGGCAAACACACTCTTCATGTTCAAATATATGTTGATGATATCATATTTGCCTCGAACCAGATCCCCACAGACTGTGACCTAGTTTTTCCTACAACAATGAGCTCTAAATTTTCAAAAGTCGATGATGTCAAATATCCTTTTTCTTACATTTAGCAAATTGTCTCCAGAATCCTGAGGCATTTTCATAAATCAATATAAATATGCTAATGAGATTTTAAAGAAATTTGATCTTCATAAAAGTGACCCTGTTGACACTCTCATGGTGGAGCGAACAAAACCGGGTGAGGACCTCTCAGGGATCCCTGTTGACTAGACCCAATATCGCAGTATGATTGGATCCCTAATGTTTCTCACAGCCAGTAGACCTGACCTAGTTTTTGTTGTGTGCATGTGTGCTAGATATCAATCTATGCCCACTAAAAAGCACCATGAAGCAGTTAAACGGGTCTTTCGGTATCTCCAAGGAACCATAAATATGGGTCTTTGGTATCCAAAAGACACCGCCATGGCACTAACAGCATACGCAGACGCAAATCATGCAGGTTGTCAAGACACTCGAAGAAGTACATCTGGCAGTGCCCAGTTCCTTGGTGACAAGTTAGTAAGCTGGTCATCAAAGAAGCAAACTAGCACGTCCATCTCGTCTACAGAGGCTGAATACATCGTGATGTCTAGATGTTGTGCCCAAATCCTATGGATGCCGTCTCAATTATAGGATTATGGCTTTACATACAATCACATCCCTCTGTATTGTGACAACAAGAGTGCCATAGCTCTCTGCTGCAACAACGTCCAGCACTCCAGGTCTAAACACATCGACATCCGACATTATTTCATCAGAGAGCAAGTGGAAAATGAAGTGGTTGAGTTGTATTTCGTGAGGACAGAGTATCAACTGGCGGATATATTTACTAAAGCACTGCCCAGAGAACGATTCAAATTCATTCTCCTGCGGCTTGAAATGAAGAGTATGAAGCCAGAGACACTCAAAAGTCTTCAGGATGAGTAACGGATTTGCTTCAAGTATCCTATGTAAATATGTACATATTCCTACTCAAAAAGAAAATACAAAAATATAAAACCAACAAAAATCCATAAAAATCAAAAAATAGAAAATACCAAAAATAGTTTAAACTTTTCAAGACATGTCTTCCGTTTATCGATAACATTTGCGGTCCTAGAAATGTCATTCAATAATGACACGGGTCTTTAAATGAAGCTCGGACGGAAGTTTAAATTTTTCAAAACATGTCTTTATGGCTTGCTATTATTTCTGATATGCAACCCGGTTTTCAAAATGAGGAAAGCATGTCACCAAAAAGACGGTTGTTCCTAGCAACGGGTGATTAAGTTCTCCTGGGCATGGATTACTTTATATCCGTGCACCCTCGATCTAATGTACGCCTCAGTGCATTGTTTCTTGATTCAGAAGAGAAGTCTTCTTTTTATCCAAATAATTTTTTGTCTATGATTCTTCAGAAAATTGTTTGTGTCTTATTTGGTGGACATATATTCTTTGAAACTTAATCGGACTTGTCTTTCTCAAAATTTGTCTCTCAATCAACGACTACAACTCTTTAAATAGAAAATGGGTCATTGATTGAGGGGGAGAGTGCTTTTCAAATTTATGACATCTAACGGGCATTTTTGAGTCATCATATAAATAATTGAGAAATGTTTTGTATCTAACGGGGTTACATATTGAGGGGGAGCATGAATATGTTCCATTATCGGCTTGTATAAATCAGACACATTTTCTCCTAAATTTTCCTAACTTAAATCAATTCGATCCATAAATCTCAATGGGTTTGAAAATTTTTGATCGGTGGAGAGAATGTGAATAAATTTGAAAATCTGATAGAAATGTAATACTTCTTGAACTTCATTAATATGCTCTCCCATATGTGGTTAAACTCTTCGAATAATCGATGCACATATTGAGGGGAGCAAATGGGTGTAATGAGCAATAATTGGAAATACACCATAGAGACCGACCCTGTAATTACTTTATTGAGTTATAAGGATGGTAAGATTAGGTATTAGTTCCCACGTCCCCGCCAGAGCCGGAGGGATTACCGTGAGACAATCCACTAGTTAGTGTTGAAGTCTTAGGTATGACTACAAAAGGAGAAATTTGAGAATAAGAGAATAGTCTGACGGAGATGGAGGCAAGTACCAGAACATACCCAACAAGGTTTTCTCGTAAAGGAAGTCTCGGTAAGCACTAAAGGGTTGAAGATTGAAAAAGAAATGTTAAAGATAAAGGGTTAAAGAAAGCAACCCTCCTTAAACATTAGGCAGAAACCGGGTCAATTCATATCCTATCATAATCACATGTTGATTGCTGACATTGAAGGACAATGTAACAAGGACCCCGGATACGCAGCACAACCCTCCTAAGCCACTCAGATCACTCAAAAGATTTTTTGTTTCAATTCGTCACGGAACGTAATACACGAAATCTACTGGACTGACTATTCTCACTCCGAGTTTAGTCAATATTGAAAAGGTGGCAGACAGCTCCAAAGCCTCCACTCACTAAAATCAAAATGCACTATTGAGTCTAAAGCCTTAAGATCATCAATTAATCTCGTTAGGACACTATTCAAATGTACTTGTTCTTCACACACTGTGAAAACAAGGAATATATACTCAGAGTCCTACGCATCATCCTTGTGATTTGCCAGAACACCAAGTGAAACTTATGTATTCACAAATGAAGATGGAAATCCAGCTTGAGCCAAACCATCAAACAAGCCTCATGGTAGGTGACTGTGAGATTCCTAAAATGATCAAACTTGTGACACTGGAC
Source organism: Tanacetum coccineum (assembly GCA_026074375.1). Lineage (NCBI taxonomy): Eukaryota > Viridiplantae > Streptophyta > Magnoliopsida > Asterales > Asteraceae > Tanacetum > Tanacetum coccineum. Next base: position 5,674 of record BQNB010054493.1, read on the forward strand.
ATCGAATTGGTCCAGACTTTTGATTAACGATTGACAAAGTTTGATAACTTAACACTCTCGATGTGTCACAAAATAAATTTCCCAAGTGACACGTCGATTGATTTTCAAATCAATTTTCCTCTTCAATCGGTAAGATAGTAACTACCAATTCACATCTTGTTGTGTTCGGTCCCTGCTTTGAGACGATCCGACTAAGAGAGAACAAACAATAATGCAATTTTGATGTTTATACATTGAAGATACCGAACACAAAGCTGAAATCCTGTCAAGGAGATTCTTCTTAAGATTGAATCTACCTGATCATAGGTCAGTCCTCACGGATTCGAAGGTTACTCCAACAAAACACGGGCGAATGACAAAGCCATATTCGCCCCTTAACTGTATTGCTAACTGTTTTAGTGCATGTACATATAAAGATAGAGGTGGTGTCAACTTGTTCCAGCAGAGTCAAGTTCATTGCCACAATGCTTCATACTCAAGACATCAATGACCTTACACATAAAGAGAGAATAGACCTAAAGCATTTCGCAAACTCTGATATCAATCTTCTCGTCCAGCATTTAAAAGTGATGAGTTATAAAATTGATGAAGTAATACGAGCATAAAGTCAAGCTTTCAAGATTGCAACAAGTATGAGCATGTCGGCACAAAAGTCACAAGCACGAAAGATGGCAAAAGATCACAAGATGATGATTAGAGATTTACTTTGGCTGATGATCTCAAGAAAGCTCAAGATCACATTCAAAGACAAGCCTAAAGGAATAAGCTCGCACTTAAATACAAAAGATCACTACTCACTATGTACAAAGTGATCAATGAATGAAGAATCAAAGATTACGAGCTAAAGTCTAAAGTCCAAGACACATAATGCTAGGATTCGAATTGTATTTTCTAGGGTGACCTCCCTTAAGGGGAGATTGTTAGGATCATGAAAAAGACTCGTTCACCCCATGTTATGTCTAGCACAGGTTAGCTCGTAGTCTTAATATTAATTGTTTAGTTACCGTATGACTTATGGCGTTGGGCCGGGTCTTTACCCACATGTTAGCCCACTCCATAGCCCACTTAGGGCACATAAACTCGTGTATTTAAACCCTCTCTCAGCCATTGAGAGGGGTTGGTTGTTCATTGTATAACAAACATACACTAAGTGTCTTTCTCTTACTAGAACTTCCTATTTTCTCTCTCTAGAAATCGGCCTACACACTAATCCTTGATTGTGTTATGATTTCCAATATACTACATATACCTTAGTGTGCATATCAATCTTGTTGCATTCATATCACATACTTTTAAATCATTTGTATATCTTGTATTTGTATGTAATAATTAGATCTTGGCAATCTTTGTAAGTATAGTTAGATCGTGGTAATCTTACTAAGTAGTGTTAGATAGTTGTGATATAAATAGTATGGTGAAGTGAAGTCTTGAAGTTGTGAAGAAGTTGTGAAGTTGTGAAGAAGTTATGAAGTTGTAAACAAGTAGTAAAGTCGTGTTGTGATAGATTGGTTCTAGCTAAGATTAGAACTCGACATTTAGCTTTGTGTCATAAATTGGTGTAAGCAATGTTGTGTACGGTTTTCTCCGCCATAAGGGAGCTTGTTGACATAGTGAAGAAAACTCTTGAGTTAGGTGCTCGGGGAGTGGAGTAGGGCGAAGAGGTGCTTCATTACCGAACCACTATAAATCCTCGCGTTGTGGTTTGATTGTTCTTACTCTTATCTCTTGTCTTACATTATTTCCTCATACTATCATATCAATTGTGTAGATAAGCATATCGTTCATATTGTGCAAGTATTGAATTCACATAAATTCGAATCTAGAATTTTTTACAAACACTTTAAAACCTTAAGTTAAAAAGCGGTAAACTATTCAACCCCCCTTCTAGTTTTCCACATTGTTGTTTGAAATCGGCTTCAAATTTGACAACCTAGCGTCTTGAGATGCCATGAAGTTAGACACCAATCCATCGAGATTTGTTTGATTGTTAAAATTTTGGTGATTGTTATTGAAGGCGCAGTTTGGGAATGAACCATTTGATTAAAACAATTAGGTGGGTTTGAAAAATTATTTTGAGAATTTAAGGTTGCATCCACCTAAGGTTTGGGTGACTTTTCCATGATGGATTATAGGTGTCACCAAGATTGTTTTGCTTAGGTTTGAAAGTGAACCACTTACCTCTCACTTCGTCGGTACGCGAGGATGCGTAGTCAATAAAAGCTTGCTCGGGATTGTCCATGCAAATTTGAGTATCGTGGGGACCACCATAAATCTCACATGAAGAAGTGATTTTGTTCACTTGTACGGGTGATTTAGGAGCAAAATGAGCTTCCATCAAGCGTTGGACTTGATTTTTTTAGCTCAATGATATGACGGTCGGATGTACTCGGGACATCTCGAGGCAAGGAGATTTCCTTGACCGGTTTAGAGAGGTCTCCTGGGTCATTCCAACTCTCGTGGTCGTAGAGAGCAAGATTCTCTATGAGTTCCCAAGATTCTCTATGAGTTCCTAAGATTCCTTGGCACTTTTGTCACGAAGCTTACCACCGACCGAATGATCGATGGCGTGCCTTGTGGCGGAATTGACATGGTCATAAAAGATTTGGACTTGGAGCCAAAGATCGATGCCATGATGAGGGGCTTTTTGAAGTAAGTCTTTGAAGCGATTCTATAATTTGGAAAGAGATTCACCATAATGTTGTTGGAACATTAAGATGTCATTCCTAAGTTTGGTAGTTATTCCCAAGGGGAACATTGAGCAATGAAACGGGTAGTGAGATCCTACCAAGTGGAGATGTATCCCGTGGGAAGACGTTCAAGCCAATTCCTAGCTTGATCGCAAAGGGAAAATTGAAATAAACGCAGTCGCGTCCTTTCCCTATTTTCAACATTAAGGTCAAGTGAGTCCTCCTCAAGATGTTGATTTGGGTCTTCGGACCGGAGTCCGTGGAATGCACATCCGTTTTGAACCAACCGGATTGTGTCGGATCGCAGAGGCACCACATTGTTCTCTTCGGGGAGCTCAATGGTGTTTCGACAGTCCTCGTGGCTTGGTCGGGAATACTCTCCTAGAGTACGGGGTGGATTTTCGTCTCCCATGATGGTTAACGAAAAGGAAGGTTTACAAAAACAAAGGGAACGAAGAAAAGATAAACCGATAGAAAGCTACACTAAAAGAAAAAGAAAATCTCACTTGATAGGAATCTTGTGAGTAGACATAAGCTAGATAGAATCCGAAACCTAGACTATTCCCTGGTAGAGCCGCCAAAAACTTTATGCGGTGGGTTGCAACGCATAAGATTTACAACCCTCCTAGGCAGTGTACCTAATCGTTGTAGTGTAGTATAGGCAAATCTCGGGGGATTATTATCGTTCTCTAGGGGAATAATGAGGTAGGCTCAAATCGTATGTTCACTAGGGTCTAAGGGTTGAAGGAAAATTATTTTTTGTGTTTTTATATTTTTTAGAAAGCAAGTAAATCTCGGGTTTTAAGAGGATGTTTTGATTAGACTACTAAACAACACTACTCCTAACTATGCAAGAAAAGCAAAAGGTTGGGGAAAAACTCGTATGGTTAAATAAACATGTTTACCTAATCATGCACTACTTCCTAGTTGTCTTCTCCTCTTTTATTTCCCGTTACCCTCGTAATATAATGTGTAGGTATTTATTAATTCAAACACTTAACTCGGAATCCACCCAAAGATGATCTAGATGTGAAGATCTAATCATAGATATCCTCTAACTTAGCCGCGTTTTCCTAGACATCTATGCTAAGCAATTTATAGCTGGTTTTCTAAATCCTAACGCGCACACCATTAACAAGAAGCAATAACAAAAGATCTAACAACTAGGTTTCATACAATCATAAGCAAACACAATTATATTTAGCCAAGCATGTTAATTGAAAGCGAAGAACAATTAATTAAACAACACATAGACATGTTGAATGATTAAAAGGGTAAAGGAACTTCACTTCAATTAAACATGGAGTATGAATGAGTACAAAAGGGTTTAGAAACCCTAAAAGTCGACCACAATAGCTGCTACAAAAATACTCTACGTTTTTCCTTCTTAAAATATGAAAAATAGGGTTTGTATATATAGAGTTGAAGTCGTGACGTTGTCACTTGTTAATCCTGACGTCGTCAACCCGCCGAATCTTCTATGGGATTCTTTAAGTTGGCTACTGTGACGTCATCACAAATGATTGTGACATCGTCGCCTTCAAGCTTTGACGACGTCAGAGGAGATTTGTGACGCCATCTCTACCCACTGTAAATCCAAAGCTCCATTAAAATCTTGTAGAGTTGCCTTCTTGTCCCGTTTCTTCCCAAATCGAGCCCAAGTCACGTGTTCTTCTTTCAAATGCTTCCCAGATGCTAAAACAACAAAAAGAAAGGATTAAGTATAATATTTGAGGATATTTGCATGATTTTGGGAGTCAAATGACCCCGAAAAAGTGTATAAAATGACACCTCATCAATTTCACGGTTAGAGAATTAACAAAGATGGTGGAAGAAAAGACACTAGGCGTTGGTTGTGGGGTCGAGGAAACACTATGGAACAAATGGGTTCCAAAGAAAGTCAATGTATTCATGTGGCGGACGTTAAAAGGAAAACTTCCGGTTCATGAAAAGTTAGACAAAAGAGGCATCGATTTAGATTCCTTATTATGTCCTACGTGCGACGACATGCTACAATCGTGTTCTCATTGTTTAGTCATGTGTAACTTTGCTGGGAGCGTCTGGGAAAAAGTTTTTAGTTGGTGGAAGGTTGGGGTTGGTAACGCTTTTTCCATTGAAGAATTATTTTCATTTAATGGAAACGTTAATATGCCTAGTCATTCACCGAGAATGTGGCAAGGGGTGATATGGACATCCGGGTACTTTATTTGGAAAGAAAGAAATGAGCGTGTTTTTAAAGGGAAAACTTCAAGTCTAAACAAGATTGTGCAAGATATCTAACTCAAAAGTTTTGAGTGGAGTGTGAGAAGATCCAAAAAGAAAAATGAGATGAATTGGCAACATTGGCTTTTTGACCCGGTAAAATGTCGAGTGTGAAAGTTTATTCAGTTAAGCCTCAATTGGTGCAGCTTGATTCGGAGGGGCTGTTTGGGTCTGCAGTTTGAAGGTTGTTTTGGTATGCAATTTTAGGTTGTCTGCAGATGTGATCTACAGTATGCTTGCATCAGATACATACTTTTCTCTCATGTATTCCTTGCTGCATTTGCTCAAGGGATTGTGGTGTTGGGTTTGGATGGATAGTGGCCCAGTATATGCTTGGTGTAATATAGGCTTCTTAGGTTCTTGTGGTTTAATGTCTTTTAGATTTAAATTCATTCGAATACCAAACTTTATTTGGATACTAAGAGACTAATCCCCACCCTCAATCTTCATCTTGATCAAATGGATGAGATGAAACCCAAAACTCATTTTCATCCTTTTTTTAAAAGTTAAATATCTCTCAAACCGTTAATCGTTAAGCCAAAAAAATATACCATAACGACGAGCATTTAATTATCTTTCTATAGATATCCACTTTGATATACTTTTGACAAAAACAATTTTTTTTTCGTTTTTCGTCCTTTTTTTTCCGTTGTTGAAACTTGCATGAGATATCACATGCGATTAAACACTAATAAAATCACATGTGATATTAGTGTTAAATCACATATGATATTACTGATAAATCACATATGATATTAATGTTAAATTATATATGATATGTAATTTTAATGCAATCACATGTAATTCGATGTTAGTGTTAAATCACATGTGATGTTTTCATGCAAGTTTCAACAACGCAAAACGTGGAAAACCGAAAAGGTGAAAGAAACGAGAAAAAAAGTTTGTTGAAAGTATATCAAAGTAGATATCTATAGAACGATAATTAAATGCTAGTCGTGATGGTATATTTTTTTCCGCTTAACGATTAACGGTTTAGGAGATATTTAAGTTTTAAAAAATATGTGAAATAATAAAATACTTTTAATCTCAACCATTGATTTTTTTAGATGAACAATGTTTATGAGTCGCCCGGTATCTAAGTATTTTTTAATATCCAATATAACTCTCCTTTGTCTTTTTTATATTTAAGTTTCATTTTATTTTTTGTTTTTACTTAGTTGTTTGCTTGGTCTTGTATTGTTTTTTTTCCACTGATCTTAAACTTGTTAAATATTGGATGTCTTTGTATGTATTTTGTTTGATTTAGTTGAAATAAATTACCTTAAAAAAAACTACAAATTAAATCCATATGTCACACTCAAATCATTAATAAAAAAAAATAGTTATTAACCTCGAGTAAAAAAATTGTAAGAGTGGGGGGAGCGGTCGTGTCACTGGCTGACGCCGTTCTCCCAGCCCAAAAACAACAACGACACACCATACCGGCTCTGGCGCCGTTTGGTCTCGCGTCATTGCAACCAGCCACGCCGTTGAGTTTTTTTTTGTTCTTATGTGTTTCTTGTATGTTTACGTGTGTGTGAGTTTGTGTTTGTGATTTTATTAAGTTTTTTGGTTTTGTGTATATGGTGGGAAGAACCTAGGAACAGACCTGGGAAGAAGACGACCCAAAAAAATATATTATTTTTTTAATTTAAAAAAAAACCTTATTGTTATATAAGTTGACATTATTAGTCCCTCAAAGTGTGTATTTCTTGTTTTTTTATATATTTTTTTATTTATGTAATGTGTTTTAGTTTTAATAAAGTTTATTTTAGTTATATAATGTATGTTTTTATTTTATATAATTGAATAAAAAAAAATTTGGCCAACGACATCAGATTTCTGATGTCAACGAATACCGCAGAAAATATGATACCGTTGAAATTTTTGCTGACGTGACATATTTTTTGGCAATTTTTGCCAACGGCACTAGGCCAATGACACCACTGCTCCGAGGGCTCTAAAACCAAACAAACTTGATAACACCTAAGGCTGAAGGTAATGGCAGTGAGGGTGCCTAGTGAGGTGGGGCCTCACGTGTCATACCCCAAAACACATGCATTGGCTCACGGGTCAGGGAGAAGAAAAAAGAAAAGGTTCGATGAGCTGGTTACATTTCGTAACCTGTGTATAGTGGTGGGCCCTATATCCGACCGTTTGAATGTGTATAAAAATAATAATTTCAAACTATCCTTATTTTATCTATATAAATACCAACTTCTTTTCACCTTTTTAAACACATCTTCTTTAATTTTATACATTCTCACCAATATTTTTAACTTCTATTATTTCTTATTACTATCCAACAAAATGTCTCACGATAAGACTCCCCGAAACAACAACCAACGTCAACGCCAAAATATCGGAAACTCACCCCCAACACCCGACGGCACGTTTTCTCTCGCAAACCCATCACCGAACCAACAAAACTTACGACCACAATCATATTATTATAACCAACCTTACCCGAACCAACCTTACCGAAACCCGGCACTCGGACGGGCACCGGAACCATACCCGTACGCGTTTACACAATTCTCACAAAGCAACGCGTTTCACGAATACTCCTCGCAACCACCGGCTTTCCCATTCAATAACACGAACTACGTTTCACAAACCCAAATGGGTGGTTCATCATCACAACGACATACCGAACAACCCTTGTCTCCCATTCCTTCTTTTCGAAATGAAGAGTTGTACTCACCTCAATTTTCGGAAGATATGTATCAAAACACGGTTCGTGAGGATTCTCCCGTCGAAGTGACCCCCCCACCACAACCAAAGCCATCTAGAAGACGCCAAAAGAGGACGACCACTGTTCAAAATGAGGAAGTACCTCGTTGCACTCCATGGACCAATGAGGAAGAAATTGCGTTGTGTAAAGGATGGGTTCACGTATCTGAAAATAGTGCCAAAGGCAACGCAAGGAAAACTGATGGATTCTGGACAGAGGTTAAAGATTACGTACACAAGAAAACAAATAGTGACAAAAGAACGTATGATATGGTGTGCGGGAAATGGAAGACGGTTCGCCCGAACGTGGCTAGATTTTGTGGAGTGCATGATAACGTTGCGCGTATGGCTCAGGAAAGTGGAGCTGGAGACGAAGACTACTTTAATAAGGCACTTCTTGACTATGAAGCTGAATTTGGATTACCGTTTACACTTCGTCATTGTTGGGAGGTTTTAAAATATAGCCCGAAATGGTTGAAACAAGTAGTTCCAAAGTACTCAAAATCTAGTAAGAAAAGCAAGACATCTGGGTCTAGTTCGTTCAACACGGAATCTGGTGATGCTAGTATTAACTTGAATGTCGATGCTGGAGATGATGATGAAAATGAAGTGCAGGAAATTCCAAGAACAATGGGCAGGGACAAAGCGAGAGGCTCGAAGAAGAAAGGGGTCGGATCATCAGGATCGTCGATGAATATGAATGACGAAACATTGGCTAGGTTGATGGTCTCCGAGTTGGCAACGCAAACCGCAAGTGCCATTGCAATGAAAAAAGATGAACGCGCTGTTTATTTTGAGATTAAGAAGAGGGAGGTGGAACTTCGTGAACGAGAGTTCGAATTGCAGGCATATAGACAACGTCAAGAAGACATGAGATTCTATATGCAACCATATGATCACTTGACTGGGGTGCGAAACAATGAGGGCGGAGATCAAGGCGAAGTATAATTTGCCATATTAGTTTACGTTTAAGTTTATCTATGTATTGTTTTTAATTTCGTACGTTTAAGTTTATGTATTGTCTTTAATTATGAATAAAAGTCTTAAATTTATGAATAAAAGTTTTTTGTTTCGTACGGTTTACGTTTTTAACGTTTACGTTTACATTGATATTTACGATTTATTAATTAATGTAAAATTAAATAAAAAAATAAGTATGAAATGTGAGCCGAGATGACAAAAACACTTGACAGGTGAGGTGAGGTGAGAGGAGAGAGAAAGCTGAGTTGGAACTGATTTGACAAGGTGAGCCAAATTACCTCTGGCCTAGAACAAAAATGAAGTAAACTCTAGTTTGTGTATAGGTGGCTGCATCCTTTCCCCCATTGACTCTGAACATCTTCACATCAAAAACCTCCCCAATTTCGAAACCCTAATTTGATCCAATTAGAAGTAAATTGAAAACGATGTCAATTAATGTAGGTGCAAGTGCACAGAAGATAGCTGTCGATAATCGAATATCGCTTAGCTATTACTACCGGATCGCTGATAATATTCTCCGTCAGGTTGCTGTTACTCATTCTCAATTATTGCTTTTTTAGTTCAAACTTTGATCTCTTTTGGTCAATTGTGTGTAGTTATATGTGTTCGGTGCGAATTTCGCTGTTTGTATGTGTGAATGGATTTATTGGCGATCGAATTGAATTGTGGTGTAATTTTATAGGAAATGAACTAACGTAGTTAAGCATGTTAGTGGTTTCGCCTTAGAGAGTGCGGTAACACCAAACTCGTCTAAAGGTGTTGCCACATTAACGTAATGCTCATAACATCCAAAATTGGATGGGATAACTTTAAAGTGCAACTGTGTCTATAATCACTGGTGTTATGGCCAATCGGCTATAACTTTGTCACACCCGGGATCCAGTGGTTGAGACAAAGGGGGGGCCGGGTGGGCAAGTGCCCCCCTAGCGAAAAAAATTGTACTCCGGTTATTTTTGTAATTTGCGCCCCTAAACAACCAATTCGTAGTGTAGTTTCTAAAAGTTATCAAACTTTGCCCCCTCGACAATAACTTTCTGGCTTCGCCCCTGCCGGGGTCTATAATTAAATTAACTGAGACAAGTCGAGTCGATACAGTGTGAGGCTTAAGCTCAACTAGATAATATAACTTGACTGTAAAAAACTTAGTGTATATGTATACTCTGTTGCGTAAGAATTTCAGATAACTTGGTTGAAATGGTGGATTTGTGTCTTGGTTGCAGCTTGTTAGTGATCTGGTTGAATTTAGGTTTATTAGGAAATGCGGGTAGTTTTGTTTTAGAATATGGCATTATGTTTTTAACATGGTTTTACAATTTCTGTGTATTTCACCGAGATATTTTATTTGTATGTATGTATGTTTGATTAGCGTAGTTACGGTGTAGATATATTGGAGGCGCTAAAACTAAATTAGGATAGTTGTTGCATATTGATTTTTGCTTATAAAAATTTAAGGTTTATGTCATTACATGTGATTGCTTAGGTGATGACAGTGTGTAAAATATCCGTTATTGTTAATACTTAGGAATTAGGATCATAGAAAATGAGAAATTATTAGGATTAGTGTAAAATATAAGTTATCATGACTGCATTCTAGCTGCTCGACTGAGTGGTCAAAAGACGAGATATTGTGCCTGACTTTGTGAGAGGGGAAAATTTGTGCGAAATAATATAGTTTTAGACATAAAATGCCACCAACAATGATTTAAGTTTAGTTTAGTGCTTGAGATGTTTATGTTCCAACTTTTGTAAACTGTAAGCTTATACTTAGAAGTAGCAGTTGTGGTGCTAACTGACTATAAATTCGGATTTTCTTTTATTTAAGTTAAGTGATATTTCAAAAAATCATATTCTATCTTGATTTCTCGATTCTTCAGTCTCCGGTAGTTGTGTTTGCTGTCAATTTAGCTAGGAAAGTGGGTAAGTGATCGTATTTATTGTCCATGTGCGTGTGAAAAGCAGTTGCTTGAAATGCTTCCCTTGGCTGTCCTAAATCTTTTTGAAAAAGTTAGTTGGCATTTGATATGAGCTATATCGTAAATTATTACCTACAAGTTTCTGAGATTAGATCCCCTTGCATGTCTTTCTTTTTTTATCCTCTTCTTGAATTGGGATTGGAATCAATGGCCATGGGCAACACAGAAGCTTGGTGGTTGTTCACAATGGAATTAAACAACGTTTTCAACTACAAAAAGATAATTGAAAATAATGATAATCCTTAATACAATTAAAAAACACCGTTAAAGTATATATATAATAATGGAATAAATGTATATCAACCACAAAAGATGAATTAAAAAAAGTGTTGCTCAAAGTTGATATTTCTCATCTACGGAATGATTTAAAAATTGTTAAACTAATAGAGTAGGGGACTTTAATAATAGAAATGATTAAAAATTGCAGCATCATTAGAAAAAGAGTTGTGGAAGAAGTGGCTACTACTTTTAACTTATGAGGGATACTAGATAATCAAATAAAATCTCTTGCATCAAAAAGCACATGGAAATCAAGATTATGTGTATTCTTATCATGAAATTTTTATTATACTGAAATGTGTTATAAGTAATTTTGACATGTCTAGTAATAGCTTAGAGATAACCATTAAGTGTACTTAGGATATATAGTTAGATGAATCGAAGAGGAAGAAAAAATCAATCAAAAGCATTTAGCTATGCTAGACCTGTAATGATATAATTTGGAGGTTTCAAAACTATTTTTTTATCTGTCCTACATTTTGCCATCATTTTTTTATGAAACCTAATCACCTAACTACTAATACCGAGAACCAAGGCTGCATTTGAGGAAGACATGCAATATCCCTCAGACTTATGGTTTATATAGTCAATTTTCAACTTTGATTCATCAGAAAGTATGTGCTGAGCTCCTTTTATAGTCATTAACGTCATATATGATGCGGTTTACACCTGTCATAGAAAAGTACGTCGTGGGCAAAGACGTTAACATTCTTTTCGCACCCTTAGGAAACTTGTATATTAGGTCATGAAAGTTTTATTTTGTGCCTCAATTTTGTGGCTCAATTTTGTGTGGTGAAAAGTTTCATTGGTTGGTCATATTTTCTACAAACTTTTTTAAACTTGCGACAAAATTGCTTTTGCAGGCTGCCATCTTCCGAGCAGAGAAGAATATTATCGATCTTTATATTATGCTTTTAAGATTTTTGAGGTAAGAAGATATATTATTTTGATGTAGGAGTAAGGGTGATAATCATGGGTATTATAATGAGTACAAGGTCTACTAAGGTAACTGAAGTCAGAATATGTTTCTCTTCTTTAGTTTGGCTACAGAAACAATACCATTCCATCGAGATTATAAGGCATCCCTTCAGAGAGATAAGATTTCTCTAAATAAGGTACTATCTTCTATTTTTTGTTCTCCTAGAGTATGATAACTTTGTTTGATTACGAGCTCAGTATCGGGTTTTTCTAATATTGGAATATCAGAAATCATTGAATGTCGCAAGTGAGCTTGAAGGGCTGAAGCCAACTGTGAGACAAAAACTTGACGAGTTGGCCAACAAACATTCATATCAATCAAATGGGTGGAGTAATCGCTCGCAAACAAAATTGTTGGAGCCGTCAAAATCTTTACCGAATCAATATTCTGTTAGGCCACAAACGTCGATGAATAGTTATACCATCAATAAGGTATATGTTGCACTATTTTCTTTTATTTTTCTGGTGTTTTTCATATTAAGTTGCTGGTTTTGATTGAACAATATATTTCTTATGTAAACCTATTGTGTCATATCTACTGGTTAATCATATTTATACGTTATAGCCACCATATTCTTATCTGTTTGTATTGATAATTTCTTTAGAAGAATATATCTGGCAACATTCTTCAACTCATCATACTTCTATTATATTGCATGAATATTTTTGAGTATGCGCCAAACATATCACAGGCTCACAGCTGTTAGAGGGGTGTAATAGTTCACCTCGCAAAGAGTAAAACCTGGAAAAAAATTGTTCATCTCTTTTCTTTATTTATTTCCTGATCATTTGGCAAAAGGATGAAAGTATGTTGCATTGATGGTTATTGATGCACATAACCCCCATATCTCTTGTATAGAGGGTCATTCATATATATCCGGAAAGTTCTATAGGTTAATCTGAAAGAAACAAACTTTATAATAGTATCTAAAATATTCCAGGCACCACAAGTTAATGCTCATGGGTATGCATATCAAGATACTCGGATTCAGATGTACGCACCAGCTAATTCTATGGAAGAGCAAACTAGGCGATTGTAAGTGCTTTGCATCACCTCATGTATTGTCAATTTGCTCTCTAGTTCACCTCTTGGTCTCTCTTTCCACACACACACCCATGTATATACCTATACAGATAGAGAAAAGTTACTTGTGAGAAGGTTAAATTGCTGCTTTATATGACGGAATCAATATCACTGGACACATATATAAATGTCTTTCGAAATTGATAAGGTCTTTAGTCGTTACAAGAGAATTGGATTTCGTCACTGTAACCATAAGTCCATAAATGATAATCATCTATAGAAATTGATTTTATATGACTAGTTTCTTGAGATTTTTGTTTTGTTTTTTTTCTTTTGTTTTTACACGTTTTCTTCATACGGACTATTACATCTGTTTTTGTTGTTGCTATAGATCTCTAAATATTCCACGTGCAACTGAAGAAAGTCTGTCCAGACATTCTATACTGGGCCCAAATGGACTTCGTGGGCAGTGGCAAGCTCCTAGCATGAATGTTGCGGTATCATGATCTTACCTTCCCCTCCATGTGTTTTCTTTTTCTTTTATATTTTGATTTTGTAATATATAGGACTTATACTCTTATATGTACGCCAGGTTCGTTATCCAAGCAATATCGATTTGACACCTGTGGTAATCCCAAGGTTAGGTCTTTGCAAAGAAAGAATCTTCATTTCATTATTGTATTTGTAACTTTTAACCTAGAGGTGGCAAAATGGGTGATTCGGGTGGGCCAGTTAACATTTAAAACAGATTAATTAATTGGAATGAGTTCTGAGCCTGACTTAGAAACACAATTCTTGACTTGTTAGTATTTGTAATAATATGTAGTGGATTAAATATGATTCACGAAATTTATATCGTTCCAATAATAATATTATCTTTCTAAAAGGATTTAGGAGCTTGATGCGTTGAAAGTATAAATTCGGCAACTTTCCACCACCTTGATGGTTTTCTTTACAAGCTATATTTTCTGCTTTACCCTTTTGACCTCTTACAGATAAATCATAACCCATATCGACCCACTCTTGAGTAACTGGGTGAATTTGTTGTCTTTATCTTAACACCATAAAAGGAATTACTAGAACTCAAGCAGTGGTCTCTCAGTATGATTTTTTGTTACTCGGGAGGTGCTAATAAAATTGTTGGGGTTTTGGGTTTGCCAGGGACAATAAGCCGCTTTTATTGGAGAATGGCGTTTCAGCTGAAAAAGTTACTAACGACTTGGGACATGAAAAATCAAGTCTGGAATCAGTTGTTTTACCAAACAATAACAATCAACCACACGTTGATGAACCTGATTCCTTGATTTCCTTTGAAGATAAGGTAGAATCTCCTGTTCAAGTGGATATTATAAGACAGCCATCCCCACCTCCTGTTCTAGCTGAGGTCCAAGATTTGGTCCCTACAACATCTCCTCTGGTAAATGATACAGGGCCGGGATCTGTAAATTCCACTGACGGTGTTGTTTGTGCTGAATCTCCCCTTGAGTTGCACATTGTGAGATACTCCCGTCGCTCAAATTTAGTGCCTATATAGATATATTTGCATTGAAAGCTGTAATCTTCCAGGGGAAAAAGACTGACTATGGTTTTCTGCAGTCATCGAAAGTGATGGATCATTTCTTGAAGATGGCAAAATCAAATACGGACAAAAATATAGAGACATGTGGCATCCTTGCCGGGTCACTTGTACGTGCCGTTATTCTCACTTGTACCTATTTTTCCTCTCGGTTTTTACCTAATTGTGTTTGTTTATTTCTTATAGAAAAACCGAAAGTTCTACGTGACAGCGCTCATCATTCCAAAGCAAGAAGCAACAGAGAATTCGGTAGCACCTCCTCACCTTGTTCTCCTATGTTTATGTGATTCATGAATGTTGATGCCAAAGTGATATTGGCTTTTGCCTCATTGCAGATGCGGAAATCGTTTTTGCTGTCTGTTTTATATTGTAGATTAGATATAGGTGGGGAAATGAGTGGGCCGGGCGGATTGGCTCCTTAAAACATTTTGTCCAAAGTTTTAAATTTTTTTCTATAAATAGCTGGTGTATCAAATATGATAAAAAAGTTAATATAACAATAACTTATACTACGTGTAGGAAATGATTTAGGGGTTTTTATCCAACTATTAAATAAAAGTACACTTCGGGTGATGTTTTCTGCTTGACCTCTTTTCTTTTATGCGTTTCTGCTTGACCTATTTTCTTTTATGCTAGACTTTCATTACCCATTTTGACCTGTTAGAAATATAACATAACCCAAATGGACCCAGTCATTCAGAATTGCTACCTCTAAGATTAGCCAAAAGCAGTAAGACTTTCTTGTGGTGATGTACTAAACACAATTTTCTCGGCAGTGTTCGGCTACCAATGAGGAGGAAATATTTGAAGTACAGGATAAACGATCACTATTCCCCCTTGGATGGATACATGTAAGTCATGATCATGATTACTTAAATTGTTTGTTCATGCATAAATTCAACGACCTTTGAGACTATTAAGGATGTAAACAGCCAGCTGAACATATCAGGCTCCCACAATTGAATATATCAGCCAACTATCAAGGATGTATCAAAACCGATGAAAAATTGAAAAGTGATAGACTTACATATACCAACACTTTTACCAGAGAACAATGATCATCTGTGTCTAGGGAAAGTACACCAGACACATGCGATTGTTTACTAACCATTTCTAGAAACACAATGCAAGTAATATTTTATATATGATGCATTTTCATAATTCTTTTTTTCTTAAATTCCACATGTTTTAAATATATAGATGTACACAAACTATATCGTTTTTACGTAATTAGCTTATACTATATGTTCAACAACAACAACTATACCCAATCCCATCTGAACGGGGTATAGGGGAGGTAGGATGTAGACAATCACATCCCTGCCCAAGGGTAAAGGAACCCTTGGGTAAAGGAACCCAAGGGTAAAGGGACTGCTTCCAGAATTACCTCATGCAAGAGTGTGTGGTGTGCAAAAAAATGTAGCATCTGTGTGTGTGTGCGAGTATACGGATAAAAGCATACACGAATAAAGGCGTAAAAGGCATAGGTGCATAGAAGCATATAGAGAGTACGTGGGTAACATATAGAGGCATGAGAACATATATAGGCATGGAAGCATAAAATCTCAGAAGCATAGAGGCATGGGGGAATGTAAGAAATAAGACTCTTAAAAGCATAGAAACATATAAGCTAAAAAATCATGCTAGCATATAGGCAAAATGTTGGTCCATTGTCGTACATAGAAATCCGTAGGTATATCTAGCTAAAGTTCTGTATACCTAACCCATAGGCAAATATTAACACATGTGGCTGCTAAGATCGTCTTGAAAGCCTAGAGGCAACTGGCTATGAAATGCTATACCTAAACGCAAGACAAATATGTACACGTGGCGTGCAACTAATAGATAATTGCCTAGAAAACCTAGAAGGAAAAACTACCCTGCAACATATTAACCACCTAGACCCTCCACCCGTCTATCCTGATTCTAGCTCTCAACGTGTTCCTATAATCCTATCTGAATATACATATTTGAATATTTAGAATATGCAGATAGGCTATGATAAATTGACAATAATGTTAAGTTACTTAGAAAATTATAACCGTTTCGTCTGTACTGTTTATGTACATCCCTGTAATGTCACCTGTTATTGTCATTTCCATCTTATTTCAAGAACTAAATATATTTGATTAATCATCCTTTTGTTCATGATATTACCAATACTATGTAGAATCATATTTTGTTGTCAAGTTGGCGCGTCATGTTTTAGATACATCCTGATGTTTGATTAATCATTGCAGACACATCCTACACAATCTTGTTTCATGTCATCTATCGATGTTCATACACACTACGCATATCAGGTGACATTCCCTCCATTGTCCTTTTTTTTGTAGTAACTACGAATAGAACTTGGTCATGATTAACCTCTTGAGACCAACTTATAGTTAAGCAGAGCTTTATTGTAATCTCTAAAGAGTTACTTAGATGCGCTTTTTTCAACTGATCATATGTTATTGTATTATCACAATCTGATTATTAACGGTAATAAAACTTGCAGGAGATGGTGTTTCAGTGTACATTTTTTGTCTAAAGTTTTAAGAATACGAAAATCAGTTGCCTTGTGTGTTTGAATCTCATTATTTGATGGAGCTAACAAGGAAAAACAATCAAAACAGATTTTTTATGTGCGGTTGAAGCACTAAAGTTAAGAAAATGACGATTTTAATTGTCGCCCATAAAAAGTCCTTTTTTTGTAACTGATAAAAACAAATTGATTTGAATTTATCGTATATAACTCCACTTATGAAGAATAGAAATGTGGGATGAAAAGAGCATTAATTAGTCTTAATATATTTTCAGTCCAAAGGGATTAAGTATTTCATTAACCCTGGATTTTTATTTTACGGTTGTTGGAATGTAAGGTTGTGGTTGCTTCACAACTAGTTTCATTTTAATTGTGCAACTCCTGCAACCCAAGTATCTTGTTAAAAGTTGGATATAAGTATTACTTGACCAATACACCTGTCCAGTCTTAACTGAGGAGATTCTTGTTTATTTTCCAGATTATGCTGCCAGAAGCCATAGCAATCGTCATGGCACCAAGAGACAGTTCAAGGTTAGTATTCTTTGTCAACATATAAATATATATCTTTTTTCTTTGTAGAGGTGGCGCGTTGGGGAACAGGTCAAATGGGCCAGTTTAGGTTGGCCGACACTTTGTGTGTATTTTTAATAATAGTAATAAATAATTAATGTTTTAATCAGTATTACGAAAAAAATACTACTGTAGTATAATAATAATGTATTTTGCTGAATAAAACAATTTAGGAGGTTGCATGCATTAAGAATAGACCTGGGCAGTCTAAAGGTTTCAACCTGTTTGACCGGTTCTCCCGTTCCTCTTAGCTAACTTATTCATGGGAACACTTTTACCCCTGAGAGGGAAACCAACTCAAGTATGACGACACCAATCTTATTTCAGTAATTATAATGATTAGAATCCATTTTTCTAAATTAAACGATTTAGTTAGTTATATTCATTAATAGGACATGTTGGGCCATTTTAGACCAGTTTCCCTTTAAGCTAAACTCTTGCATTTTATTTGTTTAAACCATTAGAGATAAAACATTAGCTGAATCAACCCATTAATAAGTAAATAAATGAAAATTGCCACCTCTAATGACAACTTGTTCCAGTTTTTAATATAAAGGGGATATTTTCTTTGGTTGACCCGTAGAATACAAATACTCACCTTACTCTTAATTCCTGAATTACCATCTTGTGTACAGAACTCATGGTATTTTCCGATTGACAACGCCTGGTGGTATGGGAGTTATAAGAAACTGTCCTCATAGGGGTTTCCATTCGCATAACGCCCCCTCCGACGGTAGTCCAATTTATAAACAATGTACAGACATATATATAAATCCAAAGTTGGAGTTTGACGTGATTGACTTGCGGCGGCGGTGATATTTGACAGACAAATACCAAAGGGTATTGGTGAATTTATTCTCATGCAAATACTCTGTATATACAGAAAATTATAATGAAACAATTTAATTGGCAATCTGAAAATATGAACCAAAGTGGTTGTTTGTCTTAGTGAAAAACGTGAATGTTTCTTTAAAAAGATCATTCCAGTGACATCTTTATAGTTCATCCCATGAAGAAGCTTGTAATGTCTCGATATACCTTGTATTACTGTTATTGTTTGTGTATCGTGTAGCATTGATTGAACATATCCAAGTTTAATTATATGTTTGACCCTTGGTAATATATCTTTCATATGGTGACATATCTCCGTAAACTACAAGTTAGATAGATTGGCGTGTATTCATTTTCATGTGAAGTTGGAGACGTGCAAAATTACAAATAAAAGCATGTGGTGTGATCATCATCGACTGGTCTCGTCTCTTCTGTGGTAATCATGGGCTCGTTGTACATTTTCTTGCGAGGAGCTAGGTAATGCCATTTAAAGCATCTAATAATATACTGTTGGTTCATGCCATCTTCTAACGTCGATTATATGATCGACCCAAAATGGACGATTCAAGCGGATTACACAAAACTTATTATTAAAAGTCAAGACGCCAAAATCGATTTACAAATGAAATGGACACTCGGATCCTGGAGAACCACATAAATGTAGTGTCACAAAACGGGACATACTATCCGCAATTGTGACATCAACAAGTTAGGTTCACCCGCGCTCCACTGCGGGATGTTTGGCGGCCGGTGTTTTTGGTTGGACGTGTAAGAAAGTATATTTTTCTAAAAAAAAAAATTAACGGTCGTTAAGTAACGACCGATTTCAAGCACTGTTTTGGTGCATTCTAAAAAAAACTAACGGTCGACCGCTAGTGGAGAAATGGGTATTTTATAAAAAAAAAATTAAAATGAGGGTAGTTTTCGTAATTTAACACATAGTGCGAGGGGGTATTTCGTAAATATTTGAGGGGCTATTTCGTAAATAAAAAAAGGAACGGGTCGGGGCGGACCGGGTCGGGGCGGACCGGGTCGGGTCGACCCGACAATACCGATAACTGAAAAAATGCGAGTGAATATTTTGGAAAAGAAAGCAAAAAAACAATTTAAAAAAAAATTTTAAAAATGTTCGGACCGGGTCGGGTCAAC